>JAOWMA010000257.1:0-77354 GCA_025962755.1 Colletotrichum tropicicola
TATTTATTTTAACTAAAGTAAAGAAAAACTAGAGAAAAAGTATTGTAAAAAAATCAAAAAAAGACTAATAATATAAGTTATAATATAAAAAGTAAATAATTTTCTAGAATTTATAATTAGTTTTTAATTTGTTTTATTTAAAGCATAAATAAAACAAAATTAAGGAAAGTTTAAAAGAGTATATAACTACTTTTTAGCTAATTAGTAGTTTAATAGAGTACTTAACTATCTTTTAATATAAAAATATTAAGAAGAAAAAAGAATTAAAAAATTAAGTAAAAAATTATTTAGTTAGTTTTTATAAAAAAACTAATAAAAAAGTAGGAATTAATACTTATTTTCTCTTAGTTCTCTAAAAGATGTATATTTAAAGATATATCCTTTTAGTATTTTATTTATTATTAATTTTAACTAACTTATTATTTTTAGTTTTATTATTTTTAAATTTTATTTTGCTTTTAAAATATTATTTTAGACTATTTAGTTAGTCTATTTTAGGATTTTAAGAAAGATTTATTAGGATTAAGTCTATTATATTATAATTCTATTTATTATAACCTATTAATAAAAAAAGTATTAGGCTATAGACCCGTCACTTATCTTAGAGGATTTTACTACTACCCTATTGTAAAATATAGTAGTTTAATAATAAAAAGTGCCTCTTATAGTAATAGTATTATTCTATTTAAGTTATCTATTTAGAGTGAGTTCTATAATAAAGGCCTATATAGGCCGGGGCCTTCCGAATAACTACTTCTAGTTAGCCCGTTAAGTAAGCTAATTAATAATAGAAACTAATCCAGTACTACTAATTATCCTAATACCCTTAGTAAGTATACTAAATATAAAAAGCCCTATAAGACTTATTATAGACCCCTTACTAAAAGCCCTATGGGACTTTAGTATACTAAATATAAAAAGTCCTATAGGGCTTTTTTATAGTATTAACTATAAAGTTAGTTGAACTATCTTTTAGTATATATACTAAATATAAAAAGCTCCGTAGGGCTTCTTTTTTATATGTATTATAAAATTAGTTTTTTATTTACCTTCCTTTAATAACTATACTAGATATAAGAAGCTCTATAGGGCTTCTTAATCTCATTAACTATAAAAGTAGTCTACTATTATTACTACTTACTTTTCTTTTTAGTTATTATATTAGGAGAGTTAAATATACCCTATTAGGCTTTTTATTATTATATTAATTAATTATCTATCTATCTATCTATTTATCTATCTATTATAATAATAATAATTATATATATTTATAAGACAATTCTATTTATTATATATATGAGTCGGTCTTACTCTATATATATAGTTATGTGTAGTTAGGGGCGGAGGAGAGGGGAGAGAGGGGGAGATGTAATTAAAAAAAAAGCCTCGTCGGGCTTTGCTGGCTGGCTGGCTGGCACCTAGCCCTAACCCGACCTGTGCTGTGCGGTGGGACGCTATTACTTGGGCTCGGGGTCCTCCTCGTCCTCTTCGTCCATCTCTTTCTCAGACCCTAGAAGCACCGGGGGAGGGAGGAGCTCGTCGTTGCCATCCTGCTTCATTTTCTCAATGAGAAGGTACTCTTGGCAGCCACGGTCACGTTGGCAGTGGCCAGCTCAGGGGTCTGGAAGCTGGAGGTGTGAGGTGGCGGGCATGCAGTCACAGGCGCTGAACTCGAGGTCTGGCGTTAAGGCCGCTACCGCTGCCGAAGTCGACGCTGGGTGATGTATTTACAGCGAGCTGTGCAGTGCTGCGTCGGCGGGTGGCAGCAGTGAGGCTTTCGGGGCGGCCAACGATCTGCAACGGTTCGTTCCCAGAATGGCATAGAGCTGGGCGCTGGCCGGAGAGGCAGCAGAGACGGCGCCAGAGTCCGAAATGCGGACCGCAGGAGATGGGCAGCCCAAAAGCAATCAACCTGCCGCCTTCAATTTAGAATCAATTCAGAATAAACGAGTTTTGGTCAGGGTCCCATGGCTGACCTTGCAAAACTGGTGTGTCTACAATGTGCTGCTCAGCTTCTTTCTTCCAACACACGCTCTCCATCCTCTACTGCTGAATACTATCTAAAGGCCTCAAATCAACACGCACACATCCCAATCTTACAAAAGGCAAGCAGACAGAAAGCCTCGTCTCCCAGTGTGCATCAACTAATTTTGCCTCGTCACTAGGCTCACTCCACCACTTCAACGCCCCGGCCCAAGGCTAACATCCGCTCTGTCGCCTGCTCGATCAAATGTTTCCGAGCAGTCTTCGAATCTCTTACAAGCCCAAATTCACGTTATACCCGACCCCGGCGTGCACTCCCGAGTGATCCTGCGGTGCTGCTCCGAACACCACCCGTGTTACTGCTCTCTACACCGGGCTGGAAAGGCAGTCGAATGATACGACCTGGCCAAACTTCTCACTCTCTGGACTGGGCGGTTCACCCAGGACGAACCACAGCCAGGTTAAACAAGAGAGTCAAAGCCAGCGCAAAACGAACCTCAACTTCAAGAACACCATCAAGAACTCCAACTTCAACGGCGACTCAGCCCCTTGCCAAATCTTGCCACGTCAGTGGAGAAGGTCCACTGGCTCACTGGGGTAATTTCATGAACCGAAAGCCCCAGCGGGTAAGCAGAGACCTCTTTCCCATATCTCCTAGACTCTCCGCTCTCGACTGACCTTTTCTTGTTCCAGCCTGATATCGAGCCTGCCGAAACAGCGAATCCGAACAAATCCCGACGACTTCCTTTCCCCAATGCGGCAGCATAACCTGACAATCCGAGCGAGCCGAGACGATAGCCGTTGATAGAGACCTCCTCGGCCCAATGAACTATATTGGCGTCTTGTTCCAGGACGAGACGCGTTTCCGGCACCTATATGGCAGTCGAGTTCCTTCTCCAAGCGAGACTCAGTCCATCTATTACTCGGACTGCTGATATTCTTTCAGCATTTGAGACCAAAATGTGGGATCTGACTGGGCAAATGCTGCGTCGCTCATTGAGATCAGCAATGTCCTCGAGCCTTTGGCGCGTCGCCGCAGACGATGCCCTACTACATCCTCGAAAGGCTCGGCCTCAAGTCAGGAGTTTTTCTTCCGACATGAAAACATAGTCTCGTCCAAAGTCAGCCGGCCATGCCGGTAATTCTCAACCTTAACCGCGACCCATCCCGTCAGTCATCTTAGGCCTGTGGCGCGTTGGCATACTCCTATCCCCTAGTACTGAACGCCTTCTACCAAGCCAATGGATATCTTCTGTGTGCTACGTCTGGCGTCCGCGGGTCTCTAAGGTCATTGACGATCTCTTGTTGGGAACCAGCCCTTTTAGAGCCAGAGAACTTTGCCTTCCACCTGCTCCTTTTACGACGTCGCCTGCTTCAGTGCCCAACTTTGATCGATAGCCGTCAAATTTTATCCGCCTGTTCCACGCCCCTATTTGTATCGTGTATCCTCTCCCCCGAACCTATTTCCATACCCCCGTGTCCTTCTACTCCGCATTCAACACCAACCACTAACCTCGTGGCATGGTCCCCGCAGGTCTGCACATTTCCCGCCTCCCGAGTCATAACTCCCGCGAGGATGAAGGCCCAATCTCCAAAAACTCTTCCAGCCTGACGTCGACCTGTTGACCTAGTCCGAATCCGTCTCCGAAGTGACGTCGCCTTCTCCTCCGAGCCTTCTCGCCACCGACAATATTGAGACAAGTTCTCCCGACGACCAGTACGTCCAAATTAGATCACAGCCTTTCAGTCCGGCCTGTCCCGTCCGCGTAACTCAGTGCACCTGGTTGCTCGGCCACCATGGCTCAGGAATCCGCGAGACTCGAGTGGGACCTACTCGTAGCAGCAAACAGACCGTTTTTGGGCTTTGCCTGTCGCCGGCACTCCGCCCTTCCGATTGAGTTCGACACTAGAAGGCACGTATACATTTGTCGCAATCTTGCAAGACCGGCCTCATGAAGGTTGCAAAAGAGGCACAAGACAGTGGAGGAGGTGCTGCATTTTGCCACAACCCCGTGGCAAATGAGGGTAAAGTGCCCGTCGAGGACAACGGCGTTGATTTGTACAGCGTGGATGGTCCCGAGCTTTGTAAGCATCCAGTTCTTGCCTCTGTCATCGATGCGTTGTGTTCATTCTAGTATTTCTGGCTTCGGCTTGGGCATGATGTCCAGTACTATTAGGGAAAAGATTTTGTAGGCATGCAATGTCTAAATATCACCATTTACCAGCATGTCTTCAAGTTCAGGCTACTTCTTATTAATTAGATCCATAAGGCATCAAGGTCCCATCAAGCAAGCGTGAGCACCTTGCCGCTCTTCTCTTACAGCAGCACCGGCGAATATATCAGTGCCATATTCATTTCTTTCCGTCAACTTCCCGGACCCTTCCCCATACCTACTGGGGAAAGTTTTCCCCTTTCTCATTTGGCTTGGCTGCATGCCAACCACGTTTTCAAGCAGTCTTTGAGTTCCCAAGAGCAGCCTTCTGAAGCTCAGTACAAAAGCTGCTGGCGCATCCACCTCCTGCTATTACTAAGTTGACACGGGCGGATTCACCAGCTGTACTATGATTTAGATTCCCGACGCCAAGCAGACGTTGAAATTAAGCCAACCACAGATCGATGCTACTTCTCATAACAGAAACGCTCACATCTGTTCAACTCAGTCAGATCCTTGTGCTAGTGTGTGCATCGCTGTCTTTAGATCACCACAATCAAGAAAGCTTGTCCACACTAGAGAGCATCCACATTCCCACGTATCCCAGTGGCCTGGTCGACCGTTCAGTTGCCCTACCCAGGACGGCTCTGAATTCATCAAGGGGAATACTTGCCCGTGCTCCAAGTGGCGTTCACAGCGAGTGGGACTATGGTCAAAAGCTCCTGAAATCAGGACCTGTCTGTTAAAACAGCCCGTGTCTCTACAAATCAATGAAGCCATGTCCACAATGGGTGTTTCACTGGGCCAGTCTGGTTCAGAAAACACAGTTCACACCACTCTATCCACTCCACGACGTTATTTTGAGCAACAGTTCCACTAGTTCCAAAGGCCACCGCCATGATTTCCAGCTGAAGGCTGGACCGCAGGAAGACTGCCTCAACTGGAGCTGGTAGATATCGCTTGAAAATTGCTTGAATTTGGCCGTTTGGTCCATAAAAGATGCTTGATAATGCCCACCCGCCAGTCGGACCTTTACTCAAGCCGTTGCATGTGACCGAAAACGCAGCGATCCAGTTGTGCGTCATTTCATGCCCAAGGACCTGTTGACGCTCTTGCTCATTGGAATTCATGACTCGAGGTGGCAAGATGATGGCCAGTCACGGCGGCCGCGTCTTGATTTGGATTCAGCGCGTAAAAGGTCGTGTTCCCGACTCTCAAAGTAACCATCATCATCAACGCCACCTCAAATACCACGGTGACTTGCTTCCCCTTCCACTGTCGAGAGCTAAATGGACAATTCATCGCCCGTGGCTCTTACCCATAAACCCTCGTCAAAGCCTGAGAATATGTCAACGGTATACCACCATTGTCCATGTTTGAATGATTGAGTGTATTAGATCTGCCTGGGGCTCTGGGCTTGTATTCTCACGACGATAGCGCATACTGGGAAGAGCGAACCGCTTTGGTCCCATGGAAGGGAGTCCAGCCCCATCTAGACCAAGTGTCGCGTCTGACATTTAATATCGATGTTGGGTGAGTTCAGATTCGCAAGAGGGCTTCCTTTACAACTCCAGAGCCATAGATGGATTGTCGGCGACTTGTTGCACCGGCTAAGCTGCCCTCCTATTGACACCGCCAATTTGCGAAACGAATCTTTCGGACGCCAATCAGGGTCCCTCGTGGGGTCTCGTCGTCTCCAGACGACCGCGCATGTTTTGGGGAGACGTCCTCACGTCGTCTGCATTGATCTCATGTTGTCTACGGTAGAAGTGTCGCTAATCAGGGATAGGGGCGGAGTAAGTGTGGCGGCGGGAAGGCCCTGAGAAAACCACAGACGCGGATAAGAATGATAGGTTGTGTTACCTTCTGTCGCCGACTTCACGGACGTCATCCTAGAAGCCTAGATAAGCTCACGAAGTCTAAAACTCTAAACCGTATTAATAAAGTCTCCAAACCCCGAGGAGGATGCATATAGCACTTCGGGACTGCATCCATTTAGTGAGCAGGTTTCCACCTATAACGACATCAAAAGAGTTCTTCTTATTGTCTCTGCGACAGTCACAAAACGGGAACTGCTCAGCCGTATCAACAACTAGCTTGTTCATGCCCGAGCCGATCCGAGCTTAGACCCCAACATACCAGACCCCTCAACCACCCCGAGAGCCACGAGCAGTTGTGAAGAAGGCATCATTGCAGAACGCCGGCAGAAAGTGAACGGCAAAAAGCCTCTACAGTCAATCCGGCGGACCAAGTCATTGGTCAGGCTCAGAGTCGAGCGTTGCTCATCGAGCTTTTACAAAACCAAAGATCATTCTTTGGGATGCGGTAAGTCTGGCCGTCTGGGGGATGTCTTGGATAGGGGGACTAGGAGTGTAAGAGATAAGTTCAAACTGAACTAGCTGCGGGGGGGCGGGCATGGGATTCCTAACTGTCTCCGATATCTTTGAGGGCCCGTCACTCGCAGGGTCTGAAAAGACGGGTAGGTGTTTTAGTGGTCTTATCTGCTTGAACACTGACGTTCAGCAGCTTCGCAAGTAAGCCAAGGCCCAATGGAATAGCTCCCTGGGGTTACCATGATAACCAAGAAGGTCCGAGAGGGATGCCGCAGAGATGGGAGAAAGTGGCCCCCTAAGAAACCAAATGTATTCTGAGACTCTGTTCTGGAGCAATCCGGACGCTGAGAACGTATTATACGGACAGGCAAGTATTTAGACACGTTTGAGCCAGCATTGGCCAAGAAACCAGGCGGCCAAGGTGTTAGGGCTCACAGTTCTTTTCTTCAACTTGGACGCTCCGTTGCGGATACCAATAACACGGGACCGCGATATTGGGTTCTTTGTAATAGTGAATGACATGAAAACGCCGGACTGATGACTGAACAGTCTTGAGCTGACGGTGAGCGCACTCCATGAGCGGCAGCCAAGGCAACTATTGGGCGAAACGCAAGGCGGGCCACATTCCGAGGCCTCGTCCATATTTGGTCTTTGGCAAAAGGGGGAAGACGTGTCAAGTAGGCCGCCATGAATGTACGACATACAGTTCGTATTCGGGTATCTGAGCATTACGCGGGTTCTGAATCGCAGGAGGTAAGCAAAGGCAACATTACAAACGTGGTATTAGCCACGACACCTCGTGAGCCTTGCCCGCAATCAGTCTGGGTTTTAGTGTAGGGCACCTATGTGTGGTAGCCTTGCTCGGTTTAGGAATGATTTTGGAAATCCCTATTTTGAGCCATGCGGAAAAAGCCAGACAGGGTCAAGTTGAGAGCGTGCCTTCAGATGATTAAAGGGGGTCAAAAGGAACAAGGATAAGAATCCATAATGACTGGGGATAGCGATTGATAACAAACTTCTTTGCCTCTGCGCAGGACCCCAGAAGCTGCGGATATCACCGTCTGCTGAAATAATGCCCACTCGGGGTTCTGGAGCTCGTCCGGTGAATTTAATTGTTCCCTCTTCTGGCCTAAAATTGACAGTCAGAATTACATTGTGCTTTCAAGCTATGCACGCTCAATATCGAGCAGTCCGACCAAGACTGAAAACCATCATTCAACCAGGGATTGAGAGACATACATCGAAGTTCAAGAGAGATGTGCGAATGACGACAGGCAGGAAGTGCAAGAATCGAGGTGTGGGGTTTCAGCAACATTCATTCGCCCTGTTTTGGTTTTACAGCCAGCATGTTTCTGAGCGCCGTCTTTGAGATCAGACAAGAGGAAGTGAGTAGCTTGGTGCCGTGTTCCTGAAACTTTGAAGGCGGCATATAGACTTGAGGACATTGCGATGCCGCTTTCAGAGAACGGAGCATCCCGCAGTAATTTCAAGCCAGAAAGCGGGATGAGAATGAATCAGTTTGCCATCTTGGCATGAAGTGAATACGGGCCGGCGGCCGAGGAGAATCGGACGCCGTTTCAGACCCCCGCCGAGTCTGGCAGGCCGACGCGAATGACTGGAGCAAAACTCTGTTGAAGCTATACGTGCTGATATTCGCGCTGATTCCTAAGCAGTGAGTGAGTGAAACTTTTGGAGAAGGCCGAGCGTGTTGTCGGTACGCGCGAGAAGCCAACATCCGTGCGATGTTCATATTGTGATTTTCATAATACGACTTCACGCTCTTTACTGTTGAACCGACAGTGCTTGGGAGGGACATGCATTCACAGGATGCTATGAGAGACATGTGTTGGGCTTTGGCGAAGATGATGTATCTGGTCTTTGGCACTCTCCTGCTGCAAGTCTATGAACCCTGTAGTTACCGGGGCTCCTCGAGGCTGGGGACTTTGAAGCTCGTCGGGGATCCTCGGATAAACTCAAGATTTAGGGGTAGGGTAGTTGAGAAGAAAGTTAAGGAATTAGAGTTGACGTAAGGTTAAGTAACTTAAATATGTACCGGCTTCTCAAAGGAAAAGGCCCGGGAACATCTTGAAAACTTAACCACCGAAAAAAGGCCTAGTTCCCGAGTAGTGACCGAGATGGAGGAGTCATGACACGGCGTGTGTGCTGCTTTTACTCCGGGGTCTCGCACTTTGTAGTTAGTAATATTCAGCTTGTAATATTCAACCAACATACTCCCTAGGTCCCCCTCTGGCGACCACACAGCCGAAGGCCACAGTATTCTTGCATTCTCACATTCTCAATCTTTCTACAGGTTGTAAGACAAATGTCGTAAATAATGGCTTCGGCTGTTGTTACCTAGTGGATAGCTTTGCAAAATGATATGGACCCGGGGCAAGTCTTGTCCTCCTTCGATGTCGGCACTAGGGCTCACACTGTATAGTTTCAAACTTGCAACTGCAACCTCAATAGTGTCTCCGTCCGTATATTCGCATTTTCGTCGATCCCGTAGCTGTGCCGGTCATGGCTGAGACCATCGAACCTTGCGAGCCTTTCGAGAAACGTCTCTGCATTCTTGCTCAGACACCCCATTACTGGCCAGTGGGATGGAAGTTATGCGATGAAGGCATGTCGAGCAAAGCAGACACAAGGGGCGATGGAATTGGTCTGGCTTGCTGGGTCTGAATCTTTTTGGGTGTTTCTTGCCTAATACCTTCATAAGGCTGAGAGGCTGGACATACCAGGGACGAAGTTAGACACATGGCAATACCGGTCCCGATCTTTCCGGGTGGCCATCGCTTCCCTCGGAAAAGCAAGCCACGCCACCAGGTAGACACAGCCTTCGAGCTGGCTTTGTCGTGGTGATTTCCTCCGATGCGTAGCCCTCAATCCGAGGCCGGTTGTAGGAGTAAGGGCCGTAATAGTTAGGGTCTCAAAATATGTAGCGTCGAGTCGTGCGGGCAAGTGTTTGTCTAATTTGGGGGAAAAGGTGAGAAATAACGATGTATGTTGTCGCCGAGTGTTGCGTTAGATGCTTTAAAGTCTGTCCGTGACGTGAGACCTGGATGCTATGCTCTCTGCGTCTGCGATCAAGTTATGCATGCAGCCTCTTGACGTCCGGCTGTCCGCGGACACTGGTGTGTCTCGGTATACTTTGGTCACTGGTTCTCATCGCTGCTGCGTCCCGCATGTCGACACTGACGTTCAAAGGTTCCCAGCTTCCAAGACCACGGGCTTGCATCCTTCATAGCCTAAATCCCAGACTTACCTTCCAAGGTACCTGTTGTATTTTAGTGATTCCTTATACCTGCGTTTGTCTTGCCTCACTGACTTTGCGACAACAAAACCATCGTCCAGGGAAACTCCATCACTAGGTCCCAAGAGTCAGCCGAAGATCTCGGGGTTTACTAGCCCGGTCCACACGTCAGTTCTGGTGGCCAGAGGACGGAGCATCGATGAGACTGTCGTCTCGCGAAATTATGTCCTTGTATGATACAGGACAATATCATGGAAGGAACATCTCCTCCAGGACCAGGCCGGATTCCTCTGTTGCTCGTGAGACGCCTTATACCAAAGAGCTTGCTATGGTACCAAAATAACACAATGACCATTAGAGAACCAAGCTCTGGGGCGCCTCCGAGCTTAACGGCCGTGTCAGACGGCGGATTTCAAGTTGAGATTCGGCGCCTCGGATCTATCATTAACCTCTTCCTCTTCATCCATACTGCAAATACCAAGCCTTGCACTCTAGCCATGAATTGAGCTGCCGGGAACTTTGCACATTGTGTAATTGAAACACTAGTGTCTTCGTAGAAGGCACCTCGGTCCGATATGTTGCCCGCTATATCTAACCCAGCGTCTAGGTCGCCTAAAACAAAGCAGAGCGTCTTTATCCAAAGTTCGTGGCAACTCTGGAATGCGCGTACAGATGCCGGTGGCTACAAGGTGGATGAATTTCGCAATAGTTACTAGTACTTCCGTTCCCCAATTCTTAGCTAACTCACCCTTTTGGTCAAGCAATCTTAGTCTTAGCCATACCTAACGCCCAGAGTGACACTCCAGAGTCCTGCTCAGAACTGCGAAATCACGGCGGTTGCTTCATCCTTTGGAAACAGTCAGCAGTATAGATATCGGCCCGCCGGTGGGGTGGCCCAGACCAGGGGCGTGCACCTGATTTTCCGCGCATTTCAACATTGACACTGTGGCGCATGAGGCGGTAATAATGCATCGGGCAGCCAGGTTATTATATTCTTGCAAGCAAGGTTCAATTGGCATAGATGGGAACGAGACTGGCTTTTCGATACTCGACATCACGCATATAAGTCCATACCAATTTAGTCTAAAGGTCCGCTCAAGGACAGCGCTGGTCCGATACTCGGGCTTTCATACTTACTGTCACGGTACTTACTCAAAATACACCGTTCGTTGTTCGACCTAGAGTTACAAGATGACCACAGCTCTGAGAGACCCAACCCCAATCACCTTTCTAAATACTCCCTTAATACCAAAGCCCTAAAATTGGGCATGCACTTACCTAAGACTCAGGGCATTATGTTGGTTGTAAGGAGGGAGTGATACACCTGCGGCTATCTTTGCTTTTGCGAGATACCAGCAGCCTGTGTCTTCCAGCTTTTGTAAGGACACGGTAACTCCTAACATACCAGTCACTTCGTTTGTCAGCCCGACTACCCCCAGGTCACTAATCATGAGTCGGACTTGGAATGGGGTCATGATAATGACATCTCCTCTGCTGACAACCTATCTAATCACATCCATTACCTATCTATCATACTGCGGACAACTTACAATAAGAGCCACGTCAAGCTAGAGCTCCTTGTTAACTTCCTCCTCATTCTGTTGTCACTCTCGCGCATATGCAAGGTCTCCAGTATTACAATCATCCCCGAGGCTGGTCTTGCGGCTGGTGAAATGTGAGGAACACTAGATATGTATCTGTGATAGTACACCGACGTTGCGCATGATAGGGCCTGAAACTGGCCACGACCTACTTTTCCCGTACTTGGCATGGACAACACTGCCGTCCGTTGTTAGTTACCTGAGCTTCCGTGCGGTGGGCAGCTTTACCAAGTCAGGTCATGGTATCTGGATGAAACGGAGGTCAGGATTGTACGCGGGACACTTACAAAACTTGCGTTTTGCCAAGTTGACTTGCCAGACCTTCCTGGCTCGAGGTCTCATCCAATTAAAAGACATTCAATGAAGATCTCGCTTGCATTTCGCACTACGGCCACTGTCTCCGGCCTGCAGTAGAATGCGACCATTGGAGTCACAAACATCCATCCTCCCGTCCCCAGTAAGGCCTTTCACAGCTACCCTTATTCTAGATTTACTTCTGATGACTTGGATAGCTCCGCCTGAGGCTCTATCTCTACCTCATCCTACATGGGCCTTAACACCAGCACACTTACCACAACAGGTGCTCACCTGATCTGTCTTTCGACAGGTCGAGTTTCACTGCTCTTCCTTATTATCGGTATATACTGCCTGTTGATTTTCGTGATAGAACGGCGGAAGTATCCCCGAAAAGAAGAATCAATATCAAGAACTATACAGCCAGGGGGCTGAGTCTTCCACATATTAAACGCATTGGATAATTTTGTTCGAAGGACACGAAGCGCACGAACCTGGCGCTGTTGTCGTCAAGGCCAAACTGGCGGGAAAGATCAGCATTTTTCTGGGCCCGTTGTGTCACATAGGAAACATACAGCTGGCACTGGGCAGCTCCGTCAAGTGTTTCTACGCTCCAGTATAATAATGATGGCGCTCCCCTTCTAACATGCACTGTGTTGGTGTACGGCTGTGTTTCTTAATATGGGAGATGTTGACTGACTCCTGGCCCTTGGGACCAAGCAGAATTGCCGGAAGGATCAGACACCTCGGCCAAAACGGGTATTACTGTTGGATCAGCTGATAACAGCTCAGAGTTCCGTGGCAAGGCAGAAGTGAGCATAAAAGAAACCAGCTTGTGAACGCTTACACAAGTCTCTGTACTTCTCAGACGTACAAGCGCTACGGACCATTTCGCTCGGGCGAGGGAAGCCTGGTATCATTCTTGAAGATAGACAAATAAGCGCACCTGGACGGAAATAAGCGGACAAGCTCAAGAAAGAAGATCTTGTCGACAGTACACGGACTTAATGGGCATTCGTAGGCCTGACTGGCCTTTGGACGTCTTCTCGGTGTCGGCTATTACAAACTGGGAGAATCTTGAATCATTACCGCTTATCCATCGTCTGGAAGCAGGTTGGTCTTGGATCTGCCGAAGTAGTTATAATCGGGCAGACGCCCGCATCTTCGTTTCCAACGCAAGCCATGGTCGATTAAAAGGATAATCTCTTTCTCTGAGTTCTGGGCGCGCTTATCGACCTTTTCATCCGCAAGATCTGTCCCCGAAGCTCATGCGAAGTGGCTCGTGCAAAGGCCCCCGACGGGCGCTATCATTTTCGTTGTTGCTTCCGTGTATCGGGTTTATCCCTCTTCTCCCTGGCACTGAATGTGCAGCTTACCGCCGGGGCCACTGCTAAGTGCGTTCGCAAAGAGGTGACCCAAGCCGTCAAAAGCAACAAGCACATGACCGCGAAGATAATCGGAAATCAAAGTAGTTCTCAGAGTTGTGGACGTGGGAAACAATTAAAGAGGTGGGTACTAAGAGCTAAGATGCGGAGATAAGAAGCAGATAGAGGGACGCACACTCTATGGAGGAAATTCGTCTGAATTCAGCCTGATACAAGACTCCATGCGTTCTTCAATCTACCATGACGGCAAGACTGCGTCGAAGCCAAGATTCATTATGCATATGAATATTGCAACTCCCGCGCCAAGGAGCAGTGTTGCCTCCGCGAGACAGTCCTGACCTTCACACGCCAGCATAGCTTTCCCGGGACACTTGACGGGCGGTGCCTACCGCCACCTCAGTGCGAGGACTCTTGTCGGGCGTCGCAGGACCGCGCCACTAAGCTGCAGTTGCGGTTCCAATGACGTGCTGGTAAGAACCGAAAAGTTGCATGCCCGCTCGGCAACGCTCCCGGACAGAAATATGCTGGACCGGTTGACTCAGGCGAACCAACTTTGGTATCGAAGGTGCTGTTTTAGCGTCCGTACCAACTCACTGTGGTCATACACTTAACGCAGTGGCTCAACCCCGATATTGTGCATAATCCGACAAGACAGCAGTGCAGCGCTCTGCATGGAATGTCTCCCCCAGGGGCTGCAATTCTAATATGTGACACGGAGGAGATTTCACAGAGGCATCGAAGGAACTTGCTTTAGTTTAGACCCAGATAGAAAGAATAGCGCCGACTTTACGCAGGGATTGACCTTGGGAAAGGAAAGGTTCTCGGGTGGGCGGGCGTTCAACGAGGCCTTCTTCAAGTTCCTGCGACAAGTCCCAAGAGCTGCAATTGCAAACTGATGCACAAGAGCGCGAATTATCGCAGACCGGTCGCATGTTATCAGAAGTGGGATAATAAATCCACGACAGCGGCCATAACGGCTGATCAGTGAAATGGGATGAGAAGACGCACTTTGAGGATGCCTTCAAGATGCTGAAAGTAGACGGAAAGCCAAGTGATACAAGATACCGCCAGGTCTTCATCAAGAAAGGATCAGGATTTGGGGACGATGACCGCGCGCTGTGACTTCAAACAGCTGATCCAGTATTTCGCATCACACTAACGCGCAGGCGGGGAGGTCAAGCGTAAGGAGAATGAGCGAAGGGTAAGAACCAGACGCAAATACGGACTAATTCAACGTGAGAAGAGCAAAAACAGAGGGGCAGCCAAAAACAACGGCAAAGATATGAGGACAATGTAAAAGTTTTCAATAGTAGGAACCGAAATGTACATCTGCAGGCGACCCGAGTAGAGCTCTCATAGATGGTGGGCTGCAGTAGACGAGAACCGCGCAGGCGGCTCGTGAGGGAGCAGGGGAGGTTATTAGGGGCTCGAGCCGCAGAAGCGAGAGGGGGTTACTAACAGACAAGACGGCGAAGCTGATGAGAAGACCGGAGGAGCTTGATGCAACATGTGCGGGTGAATCCTGACTCGTCGTATTGATGCATCAGAGCATCTTGGGCGGGTGAGATTGCAGAGTCCAGAGATCAGGCTGCATTGTTGATGGCGAGGGAACGCCGAGAGTGGCTGTAGGTGCTCGCCTGCACGAAAGTCTGAGAAAGAAGACGCGAAAAAGTGCTGGAGCCACCTCAGCACCTTGGAAGCTAACGCGCAAGGTGTTCCGAGCTAGGATCGAGGTGCGAGATTCGGGTCAGGCGGCAGATGTCCACGGAGAGGTCTCAAGGAGGAACCGGGAACAAACGGCTGTCATCTGCAAGAGCGCTCGAGTTTAACATCCTGGGGCTGATTGATATTGGGAAATAGTGTTTTCGGACTTTTTGTTTCGGTTGGACGGTGGGAGGTCGATGTCAGTCGCGCGGGCGGTGTCGAAATGAGGTTGAAACCACCGTATTTATTAATCACTGCTGTTACTATTAACATCAAGGAAGCCCACCAAGGCAAAGGGCAGACACACCGGAGATAAACGTGACAATTGATGGTTGCGATACCTTGTTCTGCATGAAGAATCAGGATAGGTGCAGTCTGGAGATGTGTTGCCAAGCCGGAAGCAAAGACCCAAAAGGGGAGGTATGCTGTAAAAGCTGCTAGATCCCAACCCGACGAACGTGACGGGTAGCAGTGTATTGAAATGCATGAAACATCTGGAGCATTCGAAGAGTGAAAAAGGCGGCTTTTTTCTGACGCACGCCGTCACATTTCCCAGTTCCTCAAGAGAACCACAGTTCGATCCTCCGCCTCGGCGGCCGTAATAGTCAGGCCCAGCAGGTGCAAGGCGAACGCAAAGAGTGCGGGGTGCTGCATGGACAGCCCCAAGACATCTGGTCCATCTCCGACCAACTGAAAGGCTGTCAAAGTTCCGCTTTTTCGTAGAGTGTCCAAAGATGCTGAGAAGAGAGGAATATGCTGGCGAAAAGCCGAGGCGGCCTGGATCTTGCGCGTTAGATCTCGCGCGGCTGCCGTATTCATTCGAGGTCGAGGTGACAGGTTAAGGCTCCCGTGTCGGCGATTGCGTGGCTGGAACGACGATGACGGTGTGAGGGAGGATACCTGCAAAACGAAGTTTCAAATGTCTGCATTAAATCAACGAAAGTGAGGATTTGAAGCTCATCTTGCATAGGTCGTCGGTGATACCCCGGAGAGTCGTTGCCCAGAACGCCATGCTCGGCGGACTCTGAAGGGACTGCTCCAACAATTTCTTCGGTTGCAGGCAAGAGAATTGCAGCTCCGGCTCGCGGCTGACCGCAGCTCAATGCTGGAGATAGTGGAGTTGTTGCTCTTCTCTGGCAAAACTAATGCTAAAGCATTAGCATAATTAGGTAAGCAACCCGCCAGAGTACTTATTTGTTGGGAGATGGCAGCGACGGATTAGCCGACGCTGCCCATTGGCTCGCTTAACGGGCCAACCAAAAGTTGCCGTTCAGAAGGCTCCGGCCCATACGTTCGCCGCGGAGCCTGCTCCGAATAGCAACTTAGACAGAACAATACCAACAACCACCAAGGCACCTTTCGCCGCAAAACCCGCTGTATATAGCAAACCTTTTTGCATGTTTGGGCCTGCCTGACAAAGAAGGTCTGTCCATTTTGTTCTGCTTACGTAAGAGCATGCGGCAATCCACTGCGGCAATCCAGAGTGCGGCAATCCAGTGTAATACTGGCCTGCTCAGGAAAATTCCCACATGCCGTCTGTCATGCCGGATTGATAGACGGCTGGATTCGGGCGAGCGAATTGGTTGATTGCTGTACATTCGGGACTCACAGGTGCCTTTTGTCTCGAAACGCGGCTCCAATGCGGTCTTCCGAAATCAATGTGGCCGGCTGGTCGAGGAAGGCTGGCGAGTACTCACCGACTTTTTGGACAATGAAACAGGCGAATTCCCACGACAAAGGTCATTGTCTATGTCAGACGGCTCTCGGCCTAGAGAAAGATTACTGCCCAAAATGATGATGCATACAGGAGTCGTGGTTCCGAAACACGACGAGCAGATTTCCAGCCCTGAACCCTCAGCACGCAAACGCTGTACTGAATTCTCTCCCTTTACTCTTAACACCTGCGGCGGAATCCCAGCACTCAACCGCTTAATCGGGAATGACTTTACTGTTGGAGTGTTGTCGGCGCGCGGTTCGTCGCATGGTGGTCCATCACGGACTACTGTAGGAATCACCGTTTTCGCGCAGAGTCAGCTGCTGGATCTCCGAAACCACTTGGCACCAAAATACACAGCAGAACCCTCCGCTACGTGCTGGGAAAGACCGCCGGCAAAATCAAATATTTAGCACGTACCAATTGCGCAAAACACACACCGGACGGCGACGTTTCCAGCTTTGTCAAACGCGCATCTCTAATATAGAGAAGGCAGTCGAATACTTTAAGGGGTGGCACCACTACTAAGTTCAAGGTGAGGCCCGACGTGACCGGCCGTGCCGTACCGCACGGGCCTTACGAGCGCCTAGATTGAGGGATCTCGGGCGGTTGAGGGACTGCATCTGTCAGATTGGGCGGTGGCCAGGCTGCGCGTTGAGCGCGGGATTTATGTCGAATAGTCACGCAGACCACGCCCAGGGGTCAAATGAGGCTAAAGTGTAATGTATCCTGTAGATTCTGCTGCAGGCCCGTAAATGCAGCTGCCAGCGCCAAATTTGACAACAGTTACGCCAGCCGGGTCACATATTCTCAGCGGCCGCCATCAAATATTGCCGACAATGCACACGAAGCCCGAGAGTAACCACCGCAAGATAATGCGCATCCTGTGTCTCGCCCACGGTCTTTGAACTCGGCGCCTGCACACAAGAAGGCAAAACTGCATTCCTAATCGTTATGTGGGCGGCGATGGATGGTGCGTCGGTCGCTGCCAGGGAGGCTGCGAGTCTCGATATTGTAAGGCTTGTCTCAATGCCGGATCGAGGAGACCATCGCCACCCAATTTTGCATCGCCGTCAAAGAACAGCTCCTAACACTGCGTGGCGCAACCAGGATCGACTAGGAGTTTGACCGTTATATCGCCGAAGGGGGAGCATGAATGTCGGAGCCCGGTGTAAAAGCACGAGGGAGAAGCTTGGCGACGGCTGGGAGCTGTAGAAATATTGATGTGCAGGGCGCGGAGAAGAGACAGAGGGCGATTGAGCAATCACAGTGTACAAGCACGCTGAAAAGGGTAAGTGGAGTGCGACGCAGCTGCCCGCTGGGTTGGGTCCAGCTTGGGCCAGTTGGGTCGATTGGCGCCAATCGACCCACGTCTGGGTTGATCCAAGCCAAATCAACCCAGCCCAAATCAACCCATCCCAAAAAGTACGTACCTCGCCTGTTGCTCCTGCCCAACCGCCTCTACACCCACCTCGACTTCTTTCTTTTGCCTGAGATTCTCCCATCCTTTTCTCTCCACCTCCACCTCCGACAGCTATTACGCACGCGCGCATTGCAACCACGCATCAATCTAGCCGGCTACCGAAGCTCAATACAGCCAGCCGACCAGGGCACTCATTCGGAACATGCCTCTCAACGACACTCTAGAAGCCCTGAACGGCCTTCTCAAGCCCGCGGGGCCTGGCACCATTTCCTCTCTATGGCGCCGGCTTCAATTGGACTTCACTGTTCAATACGACGAAATCGCCAGAGGTGATGCCCGCGACACCGGCGACAATCCCCCAGTCCCCGTGACGTTTGAACCGTGGGCTCTCGCCCATGTCCATCGCAAGATCCTGATCTTAGCTACCGACGAATCGCTCTCAAAGGACATTGCTTCGGCCCGAGAGGACATCCTGCGACGCTAGAAGCCGACCTGGATGCACCTCGACGCCTCCGCTGGGGTGATTGTGTTTCTGTTCGGAGCCCAAGTTCTCGGCTCCCGGGTCTGTGCCGATGCGTTCTCCAGGTTCTGCAAAAGCTGCGCAGACGTGACGTTGGTCGACCTCTTCGCCGGCTTCACTAGCCAGCGAGCCATCGCTAAAAACCGCACCCGCAGCGAAACATTCCTTCTGCAACTCGCGATGGAATCCTGTACGTTTGACACGTCCCCGCCGCCCGCCACTGTTGACAATGCTCTCCCGTCTCCACCGTCACCTCCACTTATTCATGCTCGATTCCATCTGCTGACCAGCGCCTGCTTGCTTTCGTTAGTTGACCCATGTGTCTGGAAACAGACGAAGAAGCGTGACCAACCTGCAATGCCGACACCTGCTCTGCCAAAAGCCACGACCACTGCAGAAAAGGTCAGCTCCAACGCCAGTGTTCTCCAGAAAGATGCAGACCATCCTCTCGAGACCGAAAGCCTGAACAAGATCGCCCCGGGACCACAAGAACAATCCCGAGGGCAGCACCAGGAAGACACCGAAGGCTCACGTGAGACTTGCGCCCAGAGCGAGGACGCACAATCTAGCTTTGCAATGCCTTTCGGTGACGATGAAATTGGCCAAAATCCGAGTTCTCAGCCTCTCGACGGTACGGATGGCCTGTTCTCAGAACCAGAATCAATTGACAGTCCGATGCGCGATGGTCCAACCGACGCTACTGACAGCCATGGCCAGGATGACGGTAATCCTGAACTTGCAGATCAGTTCTTCGGGCCCGCAGACTCCAGCGAAGATAACGATGATAGCGACATATTTTTCGACCCGGAGGATTTCTCCATGGCCTCTAACCATCCGCTAGCGCCGCCGCCTAAGTCCGGCAAGACCTCACACCCAGGAATTCCGTCCCACCATGTCTCGGAATTATCGACGATCGCGGAAGAATCCTTCATAACCCCCCCGGCATCAGTGACCTCCTTTTCCAGGGAATCGACATCCGATATTGGCAACAATGTCTGTATCGTTCGAGGAACGATTTCCCGCAGAAAGAGATCTCTCAGCATGTCCGAGATTCTGGAGACGGTGCCCCGCGATAATGACGTGGTGCCAGCGCCGCCCAAAAAGGCAAGGCGACGATTCGAAGACCTGAAGTTCAACAGCCCTCAGCCGCCCACCGCCAAGCCCAAGCCCCGGCCCTTGAAGCAACAAGAAGCTACGAAAGTTGGGGTTGCAGAGATCATGCAAAGCTTACACCGCCTGGAGTCCGGAGCCTTCCTGAATGACTTCATCGTCAATGCTATGGCTCATCGACTGGTGTCAGAACATATCGGAGTCATCGACAGTCACATGATTGATTCCAATACCAAGACACCCCACGCCAGACTCAGGGTTCAGCATACCATAGCTCGAGACCGTGTGCTGATAATCGTCAACCACAGGTTCCATTGGGTCGTATACCTCTGGACACGCTCTGACAGCACGCTCCGAGAATACAACTCGCTGCCGGGGCCTCGAGGTGAGTTCGCCGGCTGCTGTGCAACGGTGACCGACTTTTTGAGATGGGCGTATGGCAACACAGAGATGACCATCAATTTGGAGCGACCAGCGGTATGTCTTGTCGCCTCTCTCCCTACCGCAGCTGCGTCAGAGTGCTTACTTTGATTCGAACAGTGTCCAATCCAGCCGAACGGATATGATTGTGGTGTTTATGCTATCCGCTTCGCAGAGTGCCTTGCCAATGGCCAAGGTATACCCGATGTCATCGACGGATCACGCGAGCGAAAATGCTTGACGAATGCTCTTTTGGCAACATGGGACGCTGTGTTGCAGCCTTCGGAGGTTTCGACGATCAGTTGCCCCGTCGCACAGTTCCGGAGCGACAAAGTCATCCAACTTCGAAACTATCACAGCCGGAAGAGCAGTTTCCGGCACCTGCTCGCCCCGAATGCCTCCCAGTATGCTTCAACACCCGCACTCGTCACGGACTTGTGTAAAATAGCAGACCGTGAGGATCGCACCATCCAGAAGTCCGCGCTGGCAGGCGTCATCGATTCTATCCATATTTCTCACCGCGAGGCCCTGTCATTGACCCTGGATGCCTCCAAGAACGCCAAGGCCGCATTCGAAGCAAGGCAAAAGTGGAAGAATGCGAAGACCAAGATGCGAGATCTTTTGGCAAGCTTTGGAGACTTGGATGCCGTGGGAGACATGGCTACACTGTCGGCGCCCGACCGCATGCAGTACCGAGACATGAACACTATCAAGAACGCCGCCGAGAACATGACCGAGCGTTGGGACTCATGCGAAGGAAGCTCCAGAAAATTAGAAGACGCTCGAGAGGTGGCAAAAGCACACTCTGTCTCCGCCAGAGTCCAGTTACTTATCCTATGCTACGCGGTGCGGAAATTCAGGAAGTGCGATATGGCCTAATGCGACCAGCTTTGAGAAGAGCGGCAAACCGCAAGAACGATATAAATATGGGTTCAACGGAGACGATGATTAAGATTCAGCTGCTACATTATCTCAAAGGGAACGGTCATGATTAGGTCAGTTTTACGCATTGCTATTCGGGAGGCTGTTCGCGGGACATTTTTGGGAGCACGCCATGACATCTTACAAGAGTGTACCTAGAGAGTGGCACAGGTGCGATGCAGGCATTCCAAGTAGCTAAATATAATGGATTCGAGCAACACGGATGGGGTTCTAGTGCGTGTACGTGCTCCGGCAAAGTAGATGCTTTGGAGTACCTGAATGAATGAAGCTCCTGGGGCTGAAAGTCCAGACGCATCTCACTATCAGGGACTTTCAAATCACCATGAGCACGAGTTATTTCCAGACAGGTAGACCCATAAGCTAGGTGTGATCATGACAGGTTCCCTGCCAACTAGGTCAACAAACCAAGACGCAAGAAACTGCGTTGCGGAACGAAAGGGTTCCTATGAGGCACAGGATGCACGCAAAAATAGACACCCGCAAGTCTCGTGCTTCCGGCTGGGATCTTGACCTCGGCCGTTTGACGCCTCCGTTGTCTATAGGTCTTTTGTCTTCGAGTCGGAGGCTGCTCCGAATGGGCAACGCAAGCATCAGTAACTGTTAGGCCCCAGAAGCCCGGCGCGATCGCCACAGTCCAAATGTATAGAGTTTGGCCGGTCTTTGGTGGATGCTGATACTAATGGAGAACCGTGGACGACCAAAGTTCGACGGACATTCTGTGATTACTTGTTTAATCTTTTTGACTGCCACATGAGAAGAACGCCAAGGGGAGAGCAACCACAGGCCAATTCATTTTCGCGAGCCTTGTAGTGATGCTGCCTTTCCCGCGCCAGAGCAGCCCAACGTTCCGAAGAGGTCGTGTGGGAATCACGTAGCCTAAATGTGGGAGGCTTGGACGGCACCCACGCAGGTCCTGATCTCTCCAACCCCTGGGATGATATCTTGGGTGTTTACTTCTGAAAGCTCTCGAAAGTGTTGAGGAATTACCCTCGAGCAAGCAGGGGACAACAAACATATCTTCGCATCAAGGCTGATGGATTAAGTCAACATGTCACGGCTACAAGCCCCAACACTCGGACAGGCATGTTGTGGTTCAGACGGCCTGAAATCGGCAGTTCGGCATTGTGGCTTCTGACTGATCCCCTCCTTGTTCACGCGTCTGCCGGACTCCATTTTGTACACTGGTTAACCAAACACCCTCTCTGATTTCACATAATCACTCTGCGGTTGGTGGCTGGCTCACCCCGCCGCTGGCCGCATCTCCTAAAATCACTGGTTCTGGAAACTTCAGGACAGCCCGTTGAAACCACGGCCAGTACGTGCTCTTGATCCACCGCTTTAGGTATTGCAGGACGCATACGATCCGATACACCCCCATGGGCTTGGCCGTAGAACCAAAGGGCTGGCTGGTCCATAACGTCTGCCAGCCCGGTGTCAGCATCAGAAGCCAGGCCTTGCTTGGATTGATATGGGTTGACTCACCACCTGATCGCCTCGTTTTGTGCTCGCCACAAAGTGCCACTGGTGCCCCTGGATGATTATCCCCGGCAGAAACTCTGGCAGCTGCATCTTCGGGTCCGCCCGTCCTACCAGCCGGTCCAACGACCGCCACTGTGCAGCATGCCACGTAACCATCTGGGCCTCGGCGTTGTTCATGCCTTCGCCGTGAATCTTAGTCTCGATGGAGAGAGCAATCGGCCGGGCCTGGAGTGGGGGGAAGTCGGTGTGGTTGATGGACTGGCTAGCTAGTGCATCCTGGTCGCGGATGGATTTTATGGCCATGGCTGACAAGGCGTCGGGCCGGATGTATACGCAAAAGTCGACCTTTCGGCTCACGTGTTCGGCGTGCTCGGGTAGTATTTTCGCGGACGTGCTACGAGCGAATTAGAATGGCACAAAGCGGCATCGCGCGTGGGCGAGGGGAAGCGAGGCTTACCAGGGGGCGAATGCGATAATTTCATCGCTCTTGGACCACATGCCGTTGAAGGCGAGTTCAAGCACGCGGCTGTGGACGATTTGGTTCCAGCCGGCTTCGTCCATCTGTTCGTCGCGGCAGCTGATGCCTCTGTCCATGATGTCCAGGACTGCGGCAACGGAGGGGGTAGGGCCGAGCACGGTACGTGGGCCATCTCCGGCGGGCGTTGCTTGCTCGTAGAACCAGGGTTCAAAGATATCCTGCTCGTACTCGGGGATTGATGTCTGGGCCGCTTCAACCGAAAGCTGCGCACTCTTTAGTTAGGCACAGCAAAGGGGGAGCCGTCACGAGCGGGTTGAGAGTGTCTCACCATTTCTGAGAGCCCAATGGTACCAGCGCCGTTGTCAAATCGGGTAATGTCCTTCCACATGGTCCGAAGGGAGGTCGGGATGTCCTCCCTGATGTTGAACTGCCGCGCACAAGCGCTCCTCACAGCCCAGGTGCGGGCCAGCTTCCTCGGGGAGACGGAAACACTGCGGCGCGAGGATGTATGGCTGGTAGGATTTCCCCATTCGGGGGCCATCCTGATCTTCTTGCTTCTGGGGGTCTGATCGTCATCTTGGTATGAGGAGGCGATGCTGGAGGAGTCGGGCGTATCGTGGGATCGTTTCGTAGGCGAGAGGGACATGGTCGGTGAGGCTGGAGGCGTGAGGCGGCAGACGCGTTTGGGCGGAGGATGCCCTGGATCGGAATCGATATGTCGGCGTTTGCTGGACTTTTTGCCGCTCGAGACGCGACGCGGGACGGAGGGCGGATCCGGGCAGGGCGAGAGGGTGTCGAGCCAAGCCAGGACGTGTTCTTGCGAGCGGTTCAGGCAGGCCATTTGACGTGCGCTTCGTGTCGGGTTGTCAAGAGGTTTACATCTTGACGTGGAGGAGATGATGCTCGTCTTTGTTCCGGTGGTGACTGTCGTGGAGGGTTGCGCATATGGAGCTGCATCGCGTTGGTGGCAATCGCCAGAATGGCCCGCGGGGTTTGGCCCAAAACAAGAATTAGGGGTTCAGTCGCGTGGTCGCGCGGGGCAACGTGGCTTGCATGCCCCAGGCTGTTAGCAGTAGTGGCTGGGTAAGGTGCCAAGGTACCAAGGTACCTTCCAGGTTGGTGGCTGGTGGGCCATGCTCCTTATCGATAAAGAGCTGAGTCAGCAAATCATCTGGGCTCTGGCTCACCTCGAAATTTTTGAATCTCTCTTTTGCCGCCTCGCCCAACTCCTTGACTCCGGCAGATCCCGCTACACGACAATTGAATGGCAAACTGTGTTGCACCGACCTGCATTCTGAGAATTCCATGCGGGCGTTAAACATCTGCATTAACAACGCCAATCGGCTGACCGTGTCTGGGCCTACTAATGGGAATTTTCATCCGTGGGCTTGTACCTCAGTGCATTCTTTCACTTCCTGCTGCAATGGCTGCAGCAGCTGCAAACATCAGTCCGCTGCATCGCGCCAAGGGGAATGGTCACCAGATGCAGAGTGGAAGAGGTGCATCTGAGGTAGTTGGCAACTCGGTTGTGGCAAAACGCCAGACGCGTGTTAGTGGTGACCCTGTGTGGGGACAAATGGCGATGGCTTCACTT
This sequence comes from Colletotrichum tropicicola, assembly GCA_025962755.1. NCBI lineage: Eukaryota > Fungi > Ascomycota > Sordariomycetes > Glomerellales > Glomerellaceae > Colletotrichum > Colletotrichum tropicicola. The sequence continues at coordinate 24,387 of JAOWMA010000257.1, forward strand.
CCAGGCCACCAAACCCTTTCACAGCATGTGTCTTTTCCTTTCTCCATCTCCAACCCCTTCTCTGCTTATTCCGAATCTCTTCAAACAACGGCGTTTGCTTCATCATTACGCTTCCACCAGCACAGTCATCCAGGACACTGTCGTCGCCACCAGCAACTACACCGCATCGTCCAAGCAAATCATCAGGTATTTCGTCCACGATTCCACGTGTCGACCCAGAAACTCATGCGTGATGTAGTTCGGCATCATGCTGTAATTCGTATACATCTCCTTTAAATCACATCCACCCCTGCCGGGCATACCTCCGTGTCTGGCTCTCCACTCCCACGTCACTAGCGATCTTCTACTTCCATTCACGCCTTGTGGATGACTTTGAACCATGTCTCAGCACAGCGTCTTCCATGAAGACCGCCCTCGGTCGGCAGATTCAATAGGTGCAGGCTGCGGTCGAGGTTCGGCAGTCCGAACATAATTGAAAGTTGGGTTGCAGCGGGACTACCGGACGAGATGGCTTGTTCGGTACGGCTGATGGTGTGTGAAAGGCATCTCTTGCTGGGACTTTGTCAGTGATCGTCAAGCGAGGGTCGTGTGATTTAATTTACTTACCTGGGATTCAAGCTGCGGGACGTTACGTCCGTTAGCCTTGAAATGTCGCTCGGAACCTCGCGCGGCAATCTTCTGTCCCTCACTAGTGCCGAAGTGCTTCTCGCGAAGCTCTGGCAGCTGGACGACCTCGACCGGCCGCGTCGACGACAAAGACGACGACGAGGGTCCCACCTCTTGCGAGAGAGGGAAGACGCCGTCGCGGACGGCCTCCTCGGGTTGATAGGGAAGTAGATCGACACATCTGTGACGATCAATAGTGCCCAGGAGGGGAGATCATGGATAGAAGGAAAACGGGGAGAGAAACGAAGGATGGAAGGCGGCAACGGTGGCAAGAAAATACACGCAAAGAACTCGCCATCACGTTGTATAGCTGAGCTCCGTCGCCTGTATGCTTCCTCTGTTGCGCTTCAGCACGACCAATGATGTTGCAACCCTGTGCCAGCTACAACCCTGTCCTGGCAAAAAGAAACACAGGTCTGCCCGCCGTTGAGCTCGTCCGAATTGGAGGAGTACCGCCATCGGTGTGAGAGACTGGTCGTGGCGATGCAGTGGGGCCCTTGTTGTGTTAGATTTGGCGGCCTCAAATGTCTGGCTGATCTTCTTATTGTGCGCATGGCTCGACATCTCGTGTCGCGGGATTAGAATCGTGGTGACACTAGAGGGTTGGTCAGTACTCCGTAGGTAGTGAGCAATGGCTAGCGGGGGCAGCAAACCAGTCTTGTGGGACTGTTAATTCCCAGGACGAACACCATGGTGCTTGGACCTGCTATCCGGTCATGTCGTCATCCATACGGTCGCCCGATGGTCATCGCGGGCCCCAAACCTCTCGCTAGGCAGTCCCAGCAAGAGAAATGGTGTTCTCAGTCGCAAATACTGCACCTGCCAGCGCCGTAACCACCTACAGCACCCTCGTCCATGGAAACTTCAGCATGGCGATTCTCTCACACGCGTCTTCTCGGGTTTGGAATGCTCTGATCGACAGCTCGGGTATGTCGTCAAGTCGCGGAGACAGGTTCGGCGTGGTATCGACGGACGTCATGGAGACGGTGTCTGATGCAGTTGGACAGTACCTAGATTGACTCGACGGGACGAATTCTGAAGTCAGCCACTTAACAGTGCCGTCGCGGAAGGCAGACAATTGGCACTTACCAAGACGCAATACAGTCATGGCGAAGGCGGCGAGGGCAGCACGGAGCCGAGCGGGAGAGAGATGGCATTGCCACGTTGGCAGCATGATGGCCCCGAGGCCAATGACGGAACGAGAATTGACGGCCCGGGAACCACAATGAACGACAACGAGGCTTCTGAGGACGACTGAGACGTTGGGAAAGCGGTTGGAGGGGAAGTGCTTGGCGACATGATTGACGAAGGTGGGCGATGGAAGTGTCGGTAGTTGGCAGTTTGTCGATCGACATTTGCAGAGGAGGCAGGGTTGATGATGCTGTGACTGAAGAGAGGGAACAGAGGGAGCCGAAATGGAGGCGATGAGATGTTGTCTGGGTAAGACTGGTAACGACGGCGAGCAGCGCTGGCCTGACTCCTGGAATAAAAGCCAGAGCGGTACTTTCATGACGTGGCGTAAGGAGTCGCTCGGCGACTGGCGCGACAGATGGACAAGAACGGAAAAGAATGGCGGCACCCAGTCCCAGCAACGAGGTCGCCATGCCGAGCTCCCCCTCGCTGCGTCCGATTTGAAACCCGAAACGCAGATAACTGCCACGTTGCTTCATACCGATGCCGACATCAAAGGCGAATGCCAGTGGCAGTTCTGGAAGGACGTTGAAAGACCAGAGAAGAGACGGAAGCAGCGAAAAGCATCACGTTGGCCAAAAAGAAGGGAAGTGGACGAAAACATGGATCGAAACCACTGACTGTGACTGTGTAGAAGAGACGCCGCCGGTTGGCAGAGTGTGTGTTGGAAATCTGGAGAAGCCGGTGACAGGGTCGTGCATGCGCCTACTCGTGAACTCGGGAGGGAGAGGCATCGTGATTACGGGTGCCGGTAGGACCGGCTCCATGCCAACACAATCAAATGAGCACGGCCGCATCCACCATGTCGGCAGTTCTTGATACACGTCTCTTGGCGCGTCGCCGCCTCCGCAACTGGACCGGCGACCTTGGCCGACAGCAACTCGATGTCAGTCGCGATCCTACTGCGCTCCCGTCCCCATCTCAACAAACCGGGAATGGCGCCGGCCACACATCCGACGTCACCACCGTCTTGGTCTCCTTCTATCGCCATCTCACCGCCTGGAGCTCCGTAGGCGCTCGACCGGCTGTGCATCACCTCCAGATAGCATTGTGTCCGCGTGGTCGGCGAAGCGGAGTCGCGGGCGACCTGGAGCAGCTCGCTCGCCGCCTCGACCCAGTCGTAGACAAGGCTGCTGAGCGCACCAGTGGCATCCTTAAGCGACCGAGGGCTTGTGTTGTTGTTATTGCTGCGACCGCTGGCATTTGCGGTCTTGGAATTGGCCGTCCTCAGCCGGAATCTAGAAGCGGTCGCATAGGAAATGAAGAGATGACGGTGCCCTAGTTCCATAGTGCCTTAGTGACGAAGGAAAAGATGAGGGTGGCCCGCGAGAGAGCGTAACCGGAGAGCTTGATTGTGTCACCGGCATCAACGGCCCCTAGGCTTCTGCGGGCCCATGCGGGTTTGACGGCGTGGTGTTTGTCGACATGGCAGAGTCGCCGGATGACCCCGAATAGGATGTTGACGGAGGCGACTAGGTCTGATAACCACTCCTGCAGAAGTTTATCAGGCCATTTAATATTGTCACGGTACTTCTCGAGATCAAAACGGACCGCGAGGTCTCTCATTTTTATGTGCTTGTCCAGGGTGTTTCGAAACGAGACGCGGATCTTTTTAGCGATGGTCTCTTACTCGCTGTTGCTGAGCTTGTCGACACTGACATCCATGGCAATAGTGAGGTGTCTCGAACTGCCTCGTCCTTAATGGCTTTTATGTCGGGACGCTGGTCGGCGAGGAAGTACGACACCAGTAGGTGGTCGCAGTATGTCCAGACCACTTGTACACGTCGGCCCTTGCGCAGTGTAGACAGCTTGCTCATAGTTTGGCTATGACAATGGTACGACAGGCGATCCTGATTTGGCACGTTATGTTCAGCGAAATCGGCAGATGACGAGAGCGGGAGGAGAGATGCGGTATTGGCAATATATGGGGTTTGTTGTTGGGGGGCCGCTTGCGGCTCCAGTTATAGTCGCGGGGCATGGCCATAACGAGACGATGCTTGTCTGCGGCGATTTTGTCTTTGGTATAAAAGTAATGTCTGTTTGTTTGCCGTTGGCCGATGAGAGAAAGCCACGCGGATCTCTTTGATGAAAAACCAAAATGGAACGGGATGGACGAGGACAAGTAGTTGGGGGGAGACATGAGAAGGTGGGGGGGGGGCGGTAGAGGATCCCAGAGCGAGGGAGAAGCTGGCAAGTGGAGGGAAATGCGTAATGGCTATTTGGCTAACTTAGTAGTTCCAAAAATCGCTATTGCTCCCCGCTAGCTCGCCGCCTGTCGCCTCGAGTTCTGAATCGATAGTGCTTGGGGTGTTTCTCTTGTGAGATCTCTTGATAGAGCTAACACAGTTTTGTACTATGGCGTCCACGCAAAACAAGGGGACTATGGTCCTCAGTCGTATGGGCTGCCGGTCGAACAAGAAGTACCTTGAGGGCTTATTAGGCCGCCGCATTAGGTCTGATGGCTGCGAGTCCAGCCCTACTTGAGTCTTTTAATTAGTCTATCCACGCCTTTTCGATAAGTAGTACGCTATGCTGTTACCGACCTGCCCGATATCTCGAGTCTGCCGAGCTATGCGACGGGGCTCCTGCCAGCCCTTGTTGCTAAGAAGCTGGACAAGATTAAGTCTGCACTGCCCGAGTACGGGATAACTGCACTCCTGAGTAGGGTGTTATCTTGGGAGGCTCTACGGCAGGCGCGAGTGGTAACTTGCGCAAAACCAATACTCTGTGAGTATGGTGTTGCCGTCCGCACGGCGGAAGTCGTCACGCTAGGATGGTAGTTCTCTGGTGATGAGGTAGTTATAGTTAAAGGCTAAGCTGGATCTTGTTGAGGCCGGTGTTTGGCTCGTAGAGAATGCGGAGGTTGGGGATGATACGAGAGAGAGGTGGCGTATTAAGAGGCGATTATAGAATTAGGGAGGATCGTAGAGGTGATGATAGTTGTATGGTTTGACTGCTGGCGTTGAGTATATGGAGAGGCTGATGGCTAGGATGGAGGAAGTTGTTTGAGCCGCAGAGAAGGCCGTAGTAGTGTCTCCTGTCGACAAGTAGGGTTAGCTTGAATAAGAAAGAAAAAGGGAAGAGAAGTATCCGGGGAGTTGACCGGGTTAATGCTCCTAGAACTGACAGGAAGATAAAGTTACAGTCTTCCGCCGAGCTGGAGTGGACGTGAGCCCCGCCCGGACGCTATTTTTGATAATGATGTTGGGCTGGAGTTGTGTTACGAGCTGGCGGCTGCCGAGCGGTGCCGGTCGTAGACATTATGGCTGTGTCGTTCAAAAGTTACAACGCGCCTGACCGGAGCTTTCCCCGTGCATTGTTGCTTTATCCCTTTTATCTAACTATCGTGAGCGCCCTGTTCGAGCTCTTATACTGCCTGATGGCGTTAAGTCCTGTGACTTTTTTTGCTTTTGTTACCGCTGTAAGTCTGTATTTTTCTGAGGGCGGTATTTTTGGCTTGAGGACTAGGCAGACGTGTCTCGATTTATGTCGGCGAGCAGTGTGTGGACGTTGGTGATGCGGCGTCGTAGTCTCGGGCGCGAAGGCGATATGGACCTCCTTCAGGTCAGGCTAGTTTATGAGGTTAGTTATTTTTCGTGCCCTTAAGTAAAGATATTAGGCGGGGTAACTTACTTATCTCGCGATGTTTTGATCAGGTCTGGCTGGCTAAGGTAGGACGGTTAGGGACTTGTGGGCCCTGGCGACGCGCTTTGACGTTGGTGGTGCGTCTCGGGATGAATTGTAGTGAAGAGCAATATGTTTGGGTAGGGATGGTAAATTTGATAAGGCTAAAGTCAGAATGTGATAGACGTGGACGTGGATGTGGACGTGGAGTAGAGGTCTGGGGATTTTAGAAAATTAAAGCTAGAAGGTACCTTGTCTGAGGTATCTTACCTTACCTAAAGAAGTAGGTGGGGGTTTTATAAGCCCCCGGTGGGTGTATAATCCCTAAAGTGTATAACTCCTAAAGTGTATAACTCCGCCGTTGTCGGTTTTGGTGTAAGGTAATTATTTTTCGACAAATTTCTGTAGAGCCCTAGAAGTTAGAAGGCCTGTAACCTCCGATGTAATACGAACTTTTGGTTGTGCTTTTTTCGTAATACGGTGACAATCGCGACCGCGCCACGCTATGTTTATATAATATGGACTAAACCCGGGTAGCTTTTTGACTGCTCTTCGACCCGGAATTCGCTAGCTTCTGAGGCGCTTTGAGAAGTTATCCGACTCGAATCCGTTTCTCCGTCGCTATGGCAACGGTAATGCTGCTAACTCGCTGTTGATGGGATGAAGTGGATAAGACTTTAGCGACCGACTGTCCGTGGCCTTTTTCTGTAGTATTCTTCCTATTGTCGCTGGTGTGAAGCCGACACTGGCTGGGCGCTCGGGGACGTCTATTAGGGGGCTGTAGAGCGCTATTTATCGCGGCCTCGGCTATGGAACACGCTCGCCGCGCTTCGTGATTAATTTCTCGTTCCTATGGTCCGCGCCCTCGGTACTGTTGTCGCCGGCACATCCTAAGCTTCTCTATCAATGTCGGAACTGGCCGCTGTCCTTGACGACCTCACCGCTGGATGCTCTTTAGATTTCATCTCGGCTACAGCCCTGACGGCCGAGATAGCGGCGCAGTACGTTGGCGCAGCTTACTGTGATACTGTCTTTTAGAATGCTGACACCGCAGTTGAGGCTGCTTATCTCGAGACTGAGGCCAAAGTACTAATTGCGATCTCGGTATTTATTGTAAAAGTCTCGGTGGGCCCTGCCTACGTCTAGGGCCGTCCGACTATTCTTTCTAGTAAACGACTATCGTTAGTAACCTCTACCTGAGGAAAGTCTGCCGGTCCTTCTGGTGTATGTTAAGTAGCTATATGATATTGAGAAGAGGGTTCTCGAGAGTGGGATTGTGTATGCGGTTGTTGAGAGAGATATTAAATTCGCACGGTGTTAATGATCGAGGTTGTAGAATACATTCCAGTGGATCAGATTAGCGGAAAGTCGACCACACTATGAGGTAGACATACAACCCGGACGGCCGGGGCTTTTACTTTTTCTCGTCTGGGATGGTCTTTGTCTGAATGTTCGTGCAATACTTCAACTATTAGGACGACTTTGTGTTGAAACTCTTCGTCTGTAACGTCTTGTCTCGGGGAAACTTTGTTATAGTCTTGGTGCTCGGGTAGTCCTTGCCCGACATTCTGGCAAACTTCCCTAAGACTTTTGGATATAATTTGGCTCTGTTCGGCTGTGTGCTTGGCTTCTTGTACTTAGTTTGGATAGGTACGTAATCCTAGAGGAAGAGGCTTTTTAAGAGCGAACTTCTCAAATCACTGCAGGCCGTACTTATAATTCCAGTGCTCAAAAAAGGGATAGATTTATCGAGGTTAGTAGGAAGGACAACGAGGATGAATGCAGGCATAAGAGTAATCCGTCTCATACAGCTTATTAGGAGTCACTAAGTTGTATAACGAGTCTGAAAGGTATGAGACCTTCTTTATGAACTTTTTGAAGACCTTGCGCTCATCGCTCATTCCCAGCTTTGCTGTATGATGGTGACACACTGCCTCGGCCGCAACGAGGTCTAAAAATAATATGTATCTTATCTATTAACCCCTGTTTCCTATCGAAGTAAACCCGCGAGACAAACTAAACGTTATTCTTCTCGATAGATGCTTGTAAGGAACGCGCTGAAAGGGCTCTAGTGCTGTGTGACGGACTCCCTTTGTATCCGCCACCTCGGATATAATGCTCGTCAGTGTCCCGGCATTTCCTTGATTATTCGTAGTGCTTCTATTGCGGTTTCTAGTACAACCCTTTGGGAGTTACCTGGACGCGGTGCGAGGGGAAGGTCAGTAGTAGGTTCTTGGTATGCTGATGCGCAGGGCGTTCGATGTACCTTTTGAGCCGATGTTTGTAAGACGCTAGGTTATCTTATTTACCTCCTCGACGAGGTAATGACACTTCTCAGCGTCTTGTTGCCGCTTGGCGTTTTCTATGGCTCTTTGTAAAGGCTTTTTTGCTTGTGAATGAATCTGGATGTTACTGAACACTAAATTCTTACTTGGCGGTCGCTGTGAACGACGGTGGCTCTGGGAGTAGGATAGAGTTTAAGTGAATACCACTAGATTCTCGGTAACGGTGGTCGTTATGTCTGATCGTTAAGGACTCGTTTAGATCTCACAGTTATTTAAGACTGGTATACCCGAGTAGACCGCTTTCTTTTTGTCTTGCAACCTCGGGAGTGTCTTTAATCTCAGTGAAAAGATCAGTCTCTGAGTTATTGTCGAGTTCTCGGGTGTTTTCTTTACTTCTAGTATTGGTCTCGGTGGAAGTATTAGCTCTCGGGGCTCTGTTCTGTCTGCGAACGTTCTTCTCGTTCCCGGCTAACGAATCGGCCTCGTGGTCTGTCTCCGGTTCCAAGTCGGTCTCGATTAGCTCTTTGCCTTTCGCACGCCTCTTTTTCGATAGAGGAACGACAGCTGACGGAGAAACTGCATCAATGATGGTTAGCGAAACCAGGGCTGGGAAGACGGTGATAAGTAAACAAGCCAGACGAACTCACGTATAGTGACAGCTTGCCTTAAGACAGTGTGTAGAAGAGTGTGAGGTTTCGCGCGCTCTGTTTCCTCGATCGCTTCGAGAAAACCTTTAAGTGTGAACGTGTTTGATTTTTTGGCCGCGTTGTGGATGTATTCTACGGCTGTTTGGCTCGATAAGGACGACAGACGAAGACTGCTTAAGGCTAAGCGCGAGCGCAGTCGCATCTAGTCGGTCTTTAATGTTTGAGTGATCTATCGCCTTGCCGGTAATGGCTGCCCGGCGCTGTAACGAGACGTATCTCTGGATGATGTGATGTAGTATGTTGGCCCTAATGAAACGGGTGAAGGTGGCGATGAATTGGGGGCTGGGGAAGACGCGACAGGACACGACGGTGGTGGGCGGCAGGCTGTGAAGAAGAACCTGGAAGTGAGAAGGAGCAAGACGGCAAGTGCAATTAGATTGGGTAGTATTTTCAGGCAGGAAGCCGGCGTAGGAAGGAAAGCACTTGGGTAGGAGGACATGAGGGAGGCACCCGGGCGTTTGAGTAGGTGCCCGGGATCGATCTGGCAACGGCGACCGGCACGTATTAAGCTGTTCGAACTTGGGCACCGGGCGGTTAGAACGTTTGTAAGCCTTGGGGAAAGACATCTAGTTTCTGGCGGGTTTCTCCAGGCTGTATGGAATAATCAGCCCGTGCACTGCCTCGTGTCGCTACTTCCAAAAAAAGGAGGCCCGTTGCTGGGAATAGCTTTACTTTTGGGGCATCGCACGGACACTTATTCAGGAATGTTCGTGACTCGGCATTGCGGGTACCTTGTCTTGGGGACATTCGACATCATGCCACCAACACAGACGACGACGAGGGAAGTCTCGGCCTTATTTTTGGGGAGACTCGCTCATTACGGGCTCGCGGTTGTTTACTTGTCGTCTCTCGGTTCTCACATGGCCAGGCCCTTCCATGTCCTGCTGTCACTAGCCACGGCCGCCGCCAAAGTCGTCGCTAGTGTCGCCGTGAGCTTGGACCGTTGGTCCCCTGGCCTGGATGGAGGACAGCGACGAGCAATTTGTTAAGTTGTGTCTCGTACAGCTACTCTATCGCGTCGCTAACCCATAAAAACTAAGCACATGGGCCAGTGTACGTGACCCGTGCAGTCATAGAGTGTCGCTTATCCCGCCGCACACTGAACGTAGGTGGCCATCATGGCGAAGACGGAGATTCGGAGACGAAAGACTCAGCGTCCGAATTGAGGCCGACAGTTGAGGTGAGAATTGCCTGTCGATAACGAAAGTATCTTCGCCTCTCATGTTCCTCGCGCAGAGCCCGGCGCCAACCACCAGAGTCAAGCCACGTGTCTCTGGCACAGGTCTTGTCCTTCTCAACCACTCGCCCAACGGCAACGTTCAGGCGTTGATACTGCGGATCCTCGGCGGTTGCTGCTGGGTGTTGACGAAGCAGTCGATGTAGGCTTGGCGACGCCGTACATTTGTTCGCGTGAAGGCCATGATGACAACCTGTTTGCCAATGACGTGTAGGCTGAACTCGCTCGTAGTCTTGTGTTCGGCGAGGGGACATCCGACAAACTTGCCATTCTCAAGCAACGTGGCCACCTCTCACGAGGGCGAGTCGTATGCGCTATCTGCCAGCAACCTCTCCAAGACGTCTACCGCATCTGGCGGTCGCAGAGTCGCCAGCACCGTCGGGGGCTGCCGCTGCTGCAGGGACGGCGTAATTGGAGATGGGTCGGGGCGGTCGGGGACGGTCGGGCAGCATGTTGCAATATATTAGATCGTGTTGGGTCTCGGAAGGTCTCTCCGTTCAGTGTTTTTAGAAGTTATTGCGAAATGTCGTTCGAGGTGGTGCTGATGCCGTGGTCTTTGAGGAAGCCGGTCGTGGACGTTCGTCTGACCTGTTGCAGGCCTGTAAGACTTCATCGCCGGCCGCTCGTCCATCTGGCTCTGATCGCTGGGTCTTCCCTGCCGAGCAGCCACCCAATCGAAAAACCTCCGGTTGCAAAGAGTACAACGTGAAGATGTCGCATTTCTTCGTCACCTACCTTGACACCCTGTTCGGTCATGCCTATTTCTCCATTTCGGCAACTGCATCACTGTCATGCCCCGGAGAAACGATACGTGTTCGGGCAACGGCCTCGTCCAGATTCCTTCGCGGATGACTAAGCTTGTGTTTTGTCTCAAGTGCCTCATCCGATTCGAAAACCGTCATCACATGGGGCATACCATCGTCGCGGCAGTCGTAGCACAGCTACGTAGGACTCCGGACGGTCAGTCATTATTGTGTTGTCTAGATGCTGAGTCGGCGGGGTACGGTTTGGTAACCATGGCGCCCGCAGCAGCGAACGCCGAGGGCTGACGTGTGGCCATGAGCTAAACCGTAGTTGATAGTGTCTGTCTTCCTTAGAGTCCTGAGTGGTCATATCGCACGCGTTCCGGACTTGACTCCGGGCTTCGACTGATGAGGATCAATAACCAAATACTCGTCGAACATAAACAGTGGCAGGTGAGGGTCTGCGACCCAACGAGTGAACATGTAACCTCGCGTATCGGATGCCATATTCCTGTCCTGCCCAAGATCCTTGCTCCTACATTCGCGACATGAGAGGAGATGCTACGACAATCCACCAAGATCGAAAGAGAGTTCCAACTGGCCACCGCTTTTCGTACTAATCTGCACCAAAGACAACGGATCCTGTGGCGCTATTGCCAACCTTTTGGTAAACAAGTTTGGATACCCTAGAGAGTGATGAATTGATGGAAACGACGCCCCATCTCGCGTGGTGTCGACAGGACCACCGTGCGCGTGCAGTGTCTGGTCGGGTCTGGTCGGATCTGAAGCTGGAGACAATTTTCTGAAGGTGAAGCCAAACGCTGTTGCCTCTTAAAGTAGGCGAAACAGAGACCGGGAGCGGCGGCCTTGTTGAACATCAGCTCCGCCGTCTACCACGATGCCCGGAGCTCCATTATTCTTTGCCGCAGAGAAAGCGCTTTTGGGAAGGCCAGTGGACATGCGCCAGCGGAAGCAGCCGGCAGGTTTACCGAGTTGTGCGCTGCGCACAATAAAGCTTCTGGTCAGAGTGCCGAGGCGGCCCGTGAGACACATAGCATGTCGAGAGCATCATAATAGCCACTGATTCTCCGGGAAGACAGGGTCGCCTTTAATTCTAGAGAAACGTTGTAAAGACTTCCAAAGTGACGACGGGGGCTTGTGGTGAAAGAGAGAAATTGCTGAACCAGTTGTCGACTGCGTTCCTAGAATGACGGCAGGCGATTCCGTCATGGAGTTCACAATGGGTTCCGATCTAACCGGCATTGAAAGATAGCGTAGGACTTATCCGGTAAATAGCTATCGGCTGCGGTAGGATGATAGGCCAGCCGACCTTGTTGATGAAGCGTCATGGCCAAGCTTGCTGCTCGTGTTTGGGTCTGTTGCCAGCCTCTAATGTTGGGATCCGATGGCGACGTCGTTCTAAGCCTCGGAGCGAGAGTGATTGACGATGCCGCCTTCTCTCTTCAACCTGCTATGAGAAGGCTCCCGCAGAAGGCTCCCCTTCCCCTCCCTGACATAACGTGCCACGAGACCATCAGACCGAATCGGTGCCAGAACTCTTCGACTCCGGAGGCGGCAAAAATATGGGAATCGGGCAGTTGTTTTTCGAGTAACCAAGGCGCGGAGGGTTCAGTAGGGACCCGACGGCGGTGACCTCCCTTTCGGATCAGAGCGCGTGACACAGCGTTAGTAGTGCAGGTCCTCGTTGCGGTAAATGGCGCATAGTGCGTGCAGTTCGCCGGTTAGCTGGCACTTGAGGAGCGGGAGATGGCGTCCATGAGGATTGAGCTGCACAAACCCCCCTGGGAAACCACGAGTTGCGGTGCGTAGGTGCGTCTCTGATATAGACTGGCTTGACTGAATTGGAGGTGTTTGCGTTCGACTGGCTGGGCGTCGGTGATCTCCACTAAGCAGAACTGCAGGCGGCCACCGTCAACCGGCTGTCTTGGGGGGAGCGAGATGCGCTAATGGGGGAAGGTGAGGCGAGCTTCCGGGCGCGTAATGGGAACCGCCTGGCGTACATATCTCAACGACGATGGCGATAAATAAGTGCCGACGGATGATGTCAAGAGCATGGCCCAGGAATATACGTGGCTATCGGAGAACAGTATGGGCGACTGAAAACTATCGGATGAGCCCAAGTCAGCAACCAACAAGGACCAGAGGGTGCTAGTTATTTACTGACCATAATAAATGACAAGGAACGTAGACACCGTCTAGCAGCCAGGCTGCCCATCACTGCTGACGGCACTGTTTCGGAGCCCGGCGAGCCACTGGACTGCCGGTGTGTTTTCCAGGACAAGCTTGACGCGGTGAAAGCTTGGTTCTCTGGCTGGCCTTTTCCTTTGGAAACCGTCACACCTGCCCGAATCCGCCGCGCGGGTTAAAAAGAGCATCGACAGTGAAGAGCCTTGGCAGACCCTTGGTGATCGGTCTGCCTCTTTTCGTCCAGCCGACATTACTTCTGGAAACCTTCTAGCCACTTCGAGCCTTGCGCGATAGAGCTTTGCGTCATGTACCGCAGCTATCACCAACGTCCCGGAACATGAACCTCAGCGCTGGAAGGGATGCCAGAGTACAGTACCAGAGGCGTCGGTGGTGGCAGTGGCCATCTTCCGGTCCAGGGCGGACGTCGCAGCGAGGACTGACAGGCGGATGTTAACAAGGTGAATCTCGACAGTCGTCTTGCGCACCCAAACGGCATCTGACGGGAGCGACTCAGATGATGGGCGTGATCTTGGTCTCAGGGGTAAACCGACCTGGCATGCTGGAGCAGAGCTATGATGTCAATCACGAGCGCACTTGGGTGCCTCGCGAGGACCACCGTCAGCCGCTTTCACGACTTGGTCGTTGTTCGATCGATCGTAGGCGGATTACAGAGAGCAGGGTAACCTTGGTGGATTCGTCGCCGTCTTCTCGAATCTTGCCTGACTAAAGTCGGCGGTCTGATGTTGGACGTTGCGCCTTGCTTGGGGAAGTCGGCGACCACTAGCGGTGGTAGAACGACGGCCGCAGTAGTGGGGCAGAGACGTCTGAGAGAAGGATTGAAGATGGAGGCACCAGACCTCGTCGGTCTCTTATTGGTGGAAGCTAGGGCAAAGCAAGAGTTCCCGGGCGTGAGAATTGAATGGGCCGGGCTAGCGACAGCAATGAGGGACGTTGACGAGGCAAGGTCGAATACGGGTGTTGTTGAGCGTGACTGGTCCTGGTCGGCGATTGCAGCGAAGGGGCTGCATCGGTAAGGGAACCGTCGTGATGGTGACGAATATCGACATGGGCGTCGCCAACTTGGACGGGCCTCGAAGGTGAGAGAGGTCAGGATCGGCGTCGAGAGACGGACGTAGGGAAGCGCGCCTGAGAGGGCGAGGCTAAGGCGGAGAGCGCTAGAGCCATCGCGACGATGTTGAGGAGAGCGATCGGCGGGTGTGTTAAAGATAGAATCAATGTGTCCAAGGTAACCTGGAAGGTCACTTAATGGCGAGGTCGAAGCTTCGATGTGTCGAAGAAGGTAAGGTAGGGAAGGTGCCTGGGGTCAATTGATGGTCTTCTTGCGGCGGCAGTGGAAGGATGCGAGGCAAGTGCTTAGGCACGTTCCTCCCGTGCCAGGGCAGCGGCGGCAGCCATGGAGGCAGATTGGGGTTTAGCGGATTTGGTGCAGTACGTAGCCCGGTACATTGGGTACACGTGCAGGAATTCGCTTTAGTTGGCTGAAAAAGATTCCGCTCCACTTTTGTGAATAACGACCGCAGTGTTCAAGGCATATTTGTGGGACCAGCTGAGCCTGATTGGCCCGGCTAGGTACTTAGTGTACCTTGTCCCGTGGCCAACCCTTTTCCCTTCCCTTCTCCATCTTCTTTTTTTGGCCCCTATCAGCATGGAATTCCGCAGTTCCCGGATACAATCAAACCCAATACAACAGCGTTTAATACGGCCGAGTAGCAAACAGACAAGGGAGTCTGGCTTTCATGCTGACTGCAGTCGCGTGGAAAGTAATCGCAAACCGGCCGTGGCCTGCGCTAATGCACGTCGTGTCGTGTTGGTTCAATGTTTGCTGTCCATATTTACTTCCAGTCTGGTCAGCTTGCTTGCCTGCATGATGGAGGCAAGGGTTTGTTCTGTTGGAAAGAGAGGGGGAAAACTTTTCCCTTCTCACCTTTTTTTCCCCTGCTGTCTTCTTTCTCCCTCGTCGTCTGTCTCACACCCACTCGATTTTCTCTCTTCTGTCGTACCCATAACACCATCGAACACCAGTCATGTCGCAAAACACCCTGGACATGCCAACCGGCCGGCCAGCTCCCGGCCCGGGATCCGGTGTCGAGCGGGCCTACCGACCCACTATGAGCGGCTGCGTCGACTGGTCGCTTCCGACCATGGAGCCCCGCGTCATACTCCCGGGGCCGCCAACGATACTCCCAAAGCCGGAAAAATCGGTCGACTTGAAGCCAAAATATCCAAGCAACCGGAAACCCCGAGCCGAGTGCTTCCTTAACCCAAGTGATCCAGCCTACATCAACCCAAACAACCCAAACTTTTTAAACCCAAACCACCCAGATTACCTGCTGGTAATAGCCCCTCGTGTTCAAAACCCGAATTATGTAGCCAGCTAGGACCAAGCTGGCAGTCATCGCGTTGATTCCCGCAGAATATGAGTATGCCAGTCTTGTTTCTCTTTGACGCCCTCTCGAGATGACAAAGGTATTCGGCCTACGACTGACTTGCGTAGGGTTACTCGACGAGGAGATAAGTCAAAAGCGCTTGCGGCGAACTGCATGGATCTTGGAAGTAACGTGGCATAAGAAGCGCGCTAGGATCGTGATCGGGTTCGCTGGAAGTTGTTGAACAGGCAGCCAGCACAGCGGTGATGACAAGGGACAATTGTTGGGAGCCTTTTCTTCCGAGAGACATGTCGTCTGAGCGTTCCAAATGGTGTTATCAAATAAAGTCAGCCATCATCTTAGTGTTGACTTAACCAAGCAGTCGTCGAGTCCGAGGGCACAGACCGATAACATGTACGTAACGACAAGGGTAAGTGAAAATGAATTCGGCAAGTGTTTACCATGGCCTTCGATCGCTTTCAGAAAGCACGCTGCCAACAAGGACAGGGTTGTTCACCGCCACGGCGCAGCGGTACGCGCAGTAGATAAAGTAGAAGACGGACTCCAACCCACGTAGGGCCATCGACAAGTGACTACTGGCAACAACTGCTCACCTATATTCGCAGCCGGGACAATAGCCAGCATGCCCGAGAGGCGGCGGCGGCAATCACCAGCTCCGGCCCTGGCTTTATGTTCTTCACGCATCTCGGTACCATCACCATAACCACGGACGACAAGAGAGGTGGCCGAGGAGGAAACGGGCGATGGGAAGCGATTCCTGGGCTTCGATATTTCGACGGCCGGTTGCGGACGCTTCAATAGCTGAGTCAACGGGTCTTCACGAGGTGGCGGAAAAACTGGGGAAAGAAGCATGACAGCCATATGTAAGAAGGAGATAAGGCAAGCTCGGCGGAGCGGCTGGATGAAAAGGTGTCCGTAGGTGTTGTCAACGAGTCGATGACATGGACACCACCGAGCCGGCCGACAAGGCTAGGGCCAAGTCGATGAGGGGAACGTGACCGCCGAGGCGACGACAGTGAAGCAGCCGGCGGAGCTGTACAAGGAAGGAGGCGACACGAGCAGTCAATCGAAAATATCAAGACTTTTGCCATTATTGTAGGAATGTGTGACGCCGGGCAAACGACCAACTGTATTCAAGTGACGGAGGCGGAGGGTCCAACAAGTTCCCGACGCGAACGATGCTCTCGGCGTCTAGGTGCAGTCGTGATGCTCCGGGCCTGTGCGCCGTCAGCAACGGTGGACCTGCCTGGATCTCAAAGAACACCGAGTTGCGTCCTCGCCAGCGGGCGCCCTCCAGACAGCGAAGGACCCGGGTCAAGGAATGGCCTCTCGCGGCCATGGGATGGAGTGCAGCAGGTCGCAGTGCTCGGACAGTAGAGTATTCTTGCACGCAATCTGGAGGCTTCCCGAGGACGGCGAACAGGATTAGGTATTGACAAAGGTTCGGAGCTGAACACGACGGAAAGCGTCTTCGGTCAGGAAGCGTCGGAGGTCGCGGCGTGCTGTAATAATTACTTCAATAAGGACGAGGTATCTGGAGAGCTCGCAGTCAGATACTGGAGGGCTTGATTTGAGATTGTCGGCGCGCTGATAAGGAGAAACCGACGAGGGAAAAGGGGTTCCGAGAGAGGACTGGGACAAAGGTCGTTGGCGACTGCGGTCTCCGGATGATGGAAGAGTCCGAGGCATGGGTGTTGTGCGTAGCTGTAGCGGGCCGAGCCGGTACCGGAGAAGCAAAAGGCCAACGATGCGATTACGGCTTGTACGGCGGTGTCACGAGCTGCTGGTCCGAAGATGGCCGTTGCCGTCTCGTTCGCCGACCGCATAGACGAGGGTATCTTGGTGTGGATGCCCTCTCGTCCGGTTGGAGGGTGTCGTGGGCGACGTCCCTGGTCGAGGCGAGCGACTTGGGATTGTTCGTTTCCAAGCTCGTATGGTCCAGTCAGTGGTGAGCGAGGAGCGACCGCATCAGGATTAGGAGGTCCGTCGCTCGCCATCCTTCAGAACTGGTTCCGGGGGGCCGTCTTGGTCCAGGAGGAGGTTGCTGAGGGGCCGGAAGGGGAGGATACACGACTTGCGGTCCTGGCAACCACGGGGTTAGCTCTGGCTGGCAGGAAAATAAGCAAAAATACGGTACCATCACTGCCCTTGGCCGCCGCCGGCTTGGATGGAGCGCAGGGTCTCTCGTCATCGTGGTCCTTGTCCGGGCCTCTGTTTAGCTGAGACGTAACGAGACGAGCGAGTCAGGCTCGGACTGCATGCGTGTCTGTGTGTCGGTGTGGCATATACTACTCGGGCGACGAATTCCAAGAACGACGGAGGCGGAGAGCAAACGACCAAAATTGGGATACGACATTGTCTGGACGACGTGGTGCAAACGGACGGTCGCCGTTTGCTTCCGGCCGCCTTCGTCCCCCAGCTGATGATTATGAACTGCAACATCACCGATAAGCAGAACATACGCGGGAGACTACTGGGCTGCTCCAACGCAAACTTTGGTCTGACCCGGTCGCTCTGCTTCTGGACTCGCAGGTTCAAAGACCAACTTCTTGCCGGAACAATCGCAGCCGCCTTGCCATGGCGAGACGTCCTCCCGCGCGATCCACCTTCGTCAGCTACGAGGATTGTTTTGAATTCCTCATCGAATGAGACGATCTCTTTCAGTGCGAGGCCTCCCTCGTTCCCCGATTCAATAAAAACAGGAACTCGTCACAGACGAGCAGGCGTAGAAGGGTTTCTGAGCCGAAACGGCGGCGGCAAAGGATGTAGAGGGCGCTGGAAACTGGGTCCATTGCCCGCAGAACCAGAGGAGAGGGAAAAGCGGCTAGCCGGAGAGAGATTGGGCGTGGAAGAGAGACATAAGAGGCAGCAAACGATACGCCGCGTCACATCACGCAGTCGATCGCAGCCCTCCACCCGTCCCTTCATTTTCCACCTGCACATGTCTGCGACAGAAGGAACTGCAAAGCGCGCCGCGGCCAAGCAGGAGCAGACGCGTGTCGTGGTGCAGCAGAATGGCTTTCGAGAGTGCAGACTGCAGACTGCACAGCTTTGGGCGAAAAATATTCTCATCGAGCCTCCATCCCACGTCAGAGGTTCGCAGAGGGTCGTCCGGGTCACGGGATGCAACGGCTGACCGGCGGCAATATGTGGCTTTTGTCAGGACTTACTCCGAATCTTTACAGCTACTACTCATATGTGTAGGCGGGCTTGATTTGATGCTGTTGCGGCTTTCTGGGCTGGCCACTTGGGGAGGCAATAGTGTTGGAGTTGGCTCGTCTACAGTGAGCGGGGTCGACGGAGGGCCAAGACCTCAAATTTCCTCAGCATCGTCGAGGAACACCAAGAGTTCCCTCCGAAGGGCACTGCGGCCGAGCCTTTGGCCAAACTACTTGGATGCTTGCTTAGCCTTGAGCTTGGACACAGCCCCATGGGCTTCTATCGACTGGGCCGTCGACACTACGGAGACCAATGCGCTGTCCAAGGCCTCAATCTCGGCGGTCACATCGACAAAGAACCGGGTTCGCGTGGTGTAGAGTGTTGCTTTACAGCTCAGAGTGCCGTTCACAGTAGGATCCCCAGCGGCCTTGTCCGAGCCCGGGTCCTGACGGGTCGGGGACTCGAACGAGGCACTGGCCGAGTTCCAGCCGTCGCTGTCGTCCAGCAACGAGCCCATCAGCAATTCCATCAAGCATCCCTTTCTGTTGACTTTGCATGCGAGCGAGAGACGCCGAGTCACTTGTTCAAGGAAGTATAGGAGGAATCGAAGCGTCGTGTTGTCCGCGTCGGCCGGGCGACGGACTCCTTGACGGATTCTGTTCTCTGTTTTTTCGAGGTCGAGTCCGGTGGCGGCGGAGATGCGGAGATACTCAGCCACCCCATCGATCCTGCCGGCGTGGCCCTCGGGTGCTCTCGCTTTCGGTGTCGAGTCTAAAGGGGCCCGGATTGCGGTCGAGGGTTCGTATGGCTTAGCTGATCTCAGCCAGGTGGTAGGCAAAAGCAAGCTTTCGTGCTCTGAATCCAGGCTTCACAGTAACGCCATCTTCGATGAAGGGGTGATGGTTGTCTGGGGCTCGCCGTCGAGATCGATGGCGGGGTCCCAAGGAAAGGAGAAACGACAGCCCAGACCTGTGAACATAGCGGGAGGTCGTGAGGTGTAGGTCGAACTGATCGATGTAGCCGGAAACTTTGGGCATTTGAGACCAAAGTGTCGGGCAAAGATCGAGGGCTCGACAGACGCAGTGAGATGGGAGTGGACGGGTCGGTGATAAAGTCGCAGAGGAAGCAGACCTTGAGGTGTCGGATTTGCGATGGAAATAGGATCAGGTCCGAGTGATTGTCTGTGTCGTTGTTCATGCTGTGGTTCATGTCTGGTTCATGTCGTGGTTCATGTCTGGTTCATGTCGTGGTTCATGTCGTAGTTCATGTCGTGGTTCATGCCGTTGCCCGTGTCGTTGTATATGCTGCTGTTCATGTGTGTCTCGGCCTTGCTGGACGCGCAGTCCTCAGTCCCCGACGGGGCAGTGAGTGGAAACGCATAAGGGGAACGGTAGGGCGGAGATGGAGTCTTGTGGGTGCTGGGGCAGTGCCGAGGGCGTGTGACGGGTTGTTGTTGATGTTGCAAATGCGCGCGATGTTTGGAATTCCAAGAGGCGGTCGGACGGCCATAGGATCGCATCATGGCAACAACAACTGGATAAGGGCGTGTGCTCTTTTTGGTTGTCAACGGCTGCCTCCGTATGAATGCAAGTTGGAACGGACATACGAGGAAACTCGCGGGGCATGGACGTGCCGACTTTCTTCTGCGAGTGTCATCCCGGCCGTTTCTTCGGCAGCAATGAGATCCATGCTCCCACCAAGGCGTGGGGGCGTGCAAGAATGCGATGAAGAAGACGGCCGTTTGCACCTCGTATGCTCGGCTGCGTGGGCCGCCGACCGGGTTTTTGCTCCTCATCGCGACCCTCATCGCGACGGCGAATCTGCCCGAAGTCGAGTTGCTCACAGATGGTGTTATGTTGGTATAATGCGTCCGGAGACGTTTGAGCTGCAGAAATACATCCCGGCTGCTGGTTGACCCCAAGAAGGTAAATGGGTGCCCGTGGGTGGGGGGGTGTGAGTTGAGGCATGTAGGAAGCTAAGTTGGTTCTCAGGCCCTTGCGGGGAAGGATGCCCTTGATGGCCCTGTGGCCCCAGTCATTGGCACCAAGTGGTGCCACCCGCACCCACTAAGGTGCCTTATCTTGCTTACCTTACCTTAGGTACCTTAGGTACCTGAAGAACTTTACCTGATTGCGAAAGCCAGCTGCCGAATCCCAGCCCAATAACACCTGGGCGGCATTTCGGGCTTTGGCTCTGGGCGGGCAGCCAGTAAACAACGTTACTTCTGATCCATTTGATCGATCGCCAAGTGAGTTCAAGTAGTGGGGTTAAACTGGTTGTAGTCGCTGTAAGGTAGTAGGTACTCTTGGAAGCCAAAGTGCTCCAGAAGCCAAAGTGGTGCTCCAGAAGCCAAAACGGTGCTCCAGAAGCCAAAACGGTGCTCCAGAAGCTAAAACAGTGCTCCAGACTGAAGCTACATACTGGATGGGCCCTTGTCTTACGTGCAGCCGATCTCTTGACGATGCTGAGGGCCGTCCCTGAATGCGACTGCATCTCCTTCCTGAAGTGTCTTCTTGCTGGGCAGATGGACAGGTGGTTATCTGATTGCCCTTTGGCCGACCAGATAACCGTGACAGTAAACAAAGGCGCAGGCGAGCACTGTAAGATAGTCGACCAACAAGATGTCAAGCTGCTTCCACGCAATTTGATTCACGGCGCGCTGTAAAATAGAATAGTGCTGTGCGGCCAATGGAGTTTTTCAAAGGAAGCTGATGACATTGTCCCGACATAAAGTGGCTGGCGACAATGAAGATAGGAGGATAGGTGTTAGGAGTATCGACACTCAGTGATTAACTATTGAGCATCAAAGCTTGCCCGCTTGCCCGAGACAGGTACGTGCCTTGTCGCTTAAATGCTTCAGCAGAAGTCAGAATCTAACCTGCCCTGAGCCGGCAGAACGATCTTACACTCCAACCCGAATCGAGGTTCCGACCGGCAATCTCAACCAAAAATAAGCCCAGCAAGCCCATCTACTTCGCTCCTCCGGACACGAAAGACAATATTCCTCGGCGAGCTGCGACGATTTTGCGCCCGCGCCGAACCTGCCTACCTGACCATGCCGTCGTGGTAGAAAAAGGAATGAAAAAGATGAAGCAAATTCCAGGGCGTCCGCCTCGAACCGCCTAGAAACAAACACGTTCGTCTTTGTCGGTCTTTTCGCATCCGTCGCGTCTCCTCCGAGATCAACATAACTGTTATGTCCCTCGGGGCAGAGGCTCTCGTAGCCCTCCAGGCCAGCCTAAACGATCCCTGGGCACGGAAAGCCCACACGGACATGTTGCCAAGACATACCGCTCGTTCGTCCACAGGAGCGGCTCCGGTTTGGAATATCCAGAAGGCGGTATCAACAGGGGGTTCTTAGCTCCTGGAAGACCACCCATTTTCGACCTCTGTCGTTTGCAACCGATTCGGGAAGTCTGCTTCCCGGGCAACGCGTGATGAGCTTGTTGCAGAATGCTCGCGACTACTACAATCGTGGCGATTTCGAAGTTGGCTGGAATTTCGAGGTTCACCACGGGCCTCTCCGAATGATTCTCTGTTGCAGCCCACAACCTTGCCCTATGCAGTATGGTTGAACGTCTTCACATGCTTATGTTGCCTCGGCCACCAGATGGGTTCCTCCTCAACAGCGGCCGGGCTGATATGGATACAAACTTCGATAGTATTGAGGGTGGATTGGGAGCAAGGTCCTCCGAAATGATGTTAGCGGATTAACTGGGCAGCGTCAAAAAAGTAAGTCAAGTAATCTGACAAGGTGGACAGTACTGGAGATATTGAACGTACCATGCTGACTAGCCGGCCAGACATTCAAATCCTCTATGGAGATGAATGGCGACGAGATCGGTATGGAAGTGCCTGGAGCAGAACCCCAGGCCGACGGATAAGGAAATGATCTCAATAATCAACAAGTAATCAGAGTGTTGCACGTCAAAATATCCACACTCCACGTCCGTTCTTTCATGTTGTCTTCATCTCGGCATCCAGCGGGTTGTCAATCAGGCCAGTGAAGTTGAGCGCCGAAGTGTCCTACTTGTCAGTGTCGTGGCCGTATATTGGCACGGTGGACTACCTGGACATTGATCTCCCCGAGTATTTGAAGAAGTGTAAAGAGTTTAAGATCGTCATGTCTGGCAAGATCATGGCGATATGCAGTGGAGGCCCGAGGACGTGTAAACTATTGGCGGGGAGCTTCTGAGCCTGACTCCTGGTTGTTTCTGGTCGTAAGATCACCTCCAAGGATCACATTAGATAACGACCCCGACTACTAGGCCGCGATCTCATGCGCGTACATCCTCTCCAAGGGGCAGGGGATACCGTCTTCGGAGTCTGGCGGTACGCAGATGACCGTAAAAAACCACTCCAATCGCGTGTGATGCATCCCAAACAGAAGCTCTGGCCTCAGAAACACCACCCGAGCTCCAGCGTGAACCAATGGCAAGGTGCAGGTCGGGGACGCCGAGAGTGTTGAAGGCAGAGCTCTTGTCGATGGCGTGCACCAAATAGTCCCGGTGGAGCGTCGACATCTCGGACATTGTACCGCTGCAACCGCCCGGTCACCTTCTAGTGCAATTGCCATGGGCCAAGCCCACTCTTGTGTCCCTTAGGTACACAGCCTTGAAGTTGAGCATCGTCGTGACGGCGGCGAGACCTGACGATGGTAACAAGAGGGCGATAAAATCCAGGATTCCATGCAAGAAGAGCTTCTGGATCGGAACTATGGCGGACTCGCGGCGAGGCCTGAAGTGTTGTGTGATCAGAATAGCCGGACGAGACTGATGAACAGCTCGGGGCATGTGGCGTCATCTTTGATGGGCCTGTGGTTCGGCAACGTCGACCATCAAGAGACGCTGGAGCCGGGCTGGGCCCAGATCCTGAGAAGGGTCTACACCAAGATAAGGTTCCATGCACCTGTCTTGGAATGCGTCCTGCAGTCGAAGGAAGACAGAGATCAAGGAGATCGTCATCGTCGGGGGGTGCCCCTTGTAGCGACCCAGCAGCATGATCCCGCCCGGGGTCAAGCTCGTGCTACCCGACTTGAACCTGATAGGCATCACGATACGACCAGAATGTGACAGATTGTGGAAGCATTCTTGCTTTCTCAGCCATTCGATAGAAGATAGACGAGTCTCGGCCCGGTCACACGATCCAGCAACAAAATTACACCCAAAGCATGCACCAGCGAGGTCAAGCACCACGGTCCTCGACCACGCTTCTCCTCTTTTAACCGTTCAGCCAGTACAGTCCGCCGATGTCTCCCAAAATCCTTGGAGCCTGTGCAGACGTGATGACACAGCTCGTGCTCTTCCACAACCTGCTCGCCGAAACATGTCTCTTGCAACTAGAGGGAGAAACGGAGACGCGTGGTGTACTCAGGTACAGGGGACCGCTTGGATTCAGCCTTGCGTCTCACGCGATACTTGGCGGCTGGGCCGGATGACAAACTGGCTCGACAGTATGGGCAAATAGGTGTCGGCAATTTGGACCAACATTGCGGACACGTCATATGGCCTGTAGTACAATGGTCAGTATGGGAGCACAAGATGATCCACAGGACTCACCGCATTCGAAAACCAGTAGGCCCTGGGGCGACGCCTCCTCGCAGATCGGACACTCTCCATCTTCGGGTGGATGCGCTATCATCGAGCGCTGCTTTTTATTGCAGCAAATACTCGAGCGGGAGCATGGCTCGCACGACATCTGCGAATGGGTTCAAGTCAGCCTTACAAAGCATCTTACTAGGATGGATTCGGCTTACGTGCGAGCACTCTAGAAAGAGGTGCTTCTTTTCGACCGATTCACCACATCTGCACTGGACGCCTCGAAAAGTGCCGGTCGCGGCCGAGGT
Organism: Colletotrichum tropicicola; assembly: GCA_025962755.1. Taxonomy (NCBI): domain Eukaryota; kingdom Fungi; phylum Ascomycota; class Sordariomycetes; order Glomerellales; family Glomerellaceae; genus Colletotrichum; species Colletotrichum tropicicola. Next base: position 48,460 of record JAOWMA010000257.1, read on the forward strand.
TGTCTGAGTGGTGGCATTGAGCCCTTGGCTGGAACCCCGCGCGCGGGACCCCAAAAATTCGATCTCTTCGTCTTCGTCGGTGCTTGCAGGCTGTTGTCCAGTAGTGACTGTGTGTGACCCAAGCCGAGCAATGGCGGCTATGTTGTTTCTCGCTGTTTGAAAGATGTCGGTTGACGGACTCGAGTTGGAGACCGAGGGCAGCCGGCGCCAACTGAGAATCTGAATATCGTCGTCTTCATCGCGGCCTTCAAGGGGGGATCGACCAAAGTCTTCAGACATGGCTGTGGCGCGTTGTCGGATTGAGGGCCAGTGTTCGGGTACAGAGCCTGGAGCAGCAGACGGCAGTTCTTGGCGAGTGTTGCACCAGAGGTGGTGCCGGTTCCGGCAGCAGTATTGGCGACTGAAGAAACTCGCAGTGTTTGCCGGGCATGTGACTGTTCCTCTGGAACGCGCAAGAAGGTGATTTTTCGACGTGGTGTAGATTCAGAACTTGGGGGTGGCAGGATGACCAGGTAGAAAAAGATCTGATTGTGGGTTGTAGCGGGAAGGAAACAATAATCGCGGACGTGGTGCAAAGGAAGGTACTGCTGTTGCTGCGTAACCCAAGTAGGCAAGAACGGCTCCTGTGGGCTTCCTGCCAACTTCGGCTTCATCCTCCAGGGACAATGAACGGCCAAGAAGAAGCAGCAGGTGTGTTAAGTCCCACCAGCTGTTTTAATCCAACCCAACCCTCCTCTGGCGTCTATGCCTTTTGGCATTCCCAATGGAAGCTGACAGAACTGCACCCGACAAGTGATCGCAGACAAAGCAGTGGCGGTCTTGGATACCATGCACATCGTATCTTTGATCATGTTGTGGTGAAAGGTACGCAGCCATGCAGCCCAGTTCTCACTTCCCAACTACTTAGCAACGTGCACACTCGGCAGACCTCACTCATTATCCAGGCGAATGCAATTTCATTGTCAAGGCGAACTAGCACGAGATGGTGACCAAGTTGAGCGACAGTGCCACTGTCAAAGCCTTGCACCTGCCCTAGGAACAGTTCTCAACACCAACCCCTTTGTCAAGGTAATGGACAACAAGGCCGAGAAGTACAACTGAAAGGACAAGGAGCCAAAGCCCGTCGAGGAGAAGAGGAAGTCCGACAAGACACAGACAAACTCCTCTGGCGGCCGCTGGAGTTAAGGTCCTCAAAGAAAATGACGAGTTTCAAGGATGGCCTTTGTGGCTAGACTTTCGCACTTTCTTCCCCCGGGCACCCAATGCCTCCGCTGCCAAGTGTGTAAAGCTGCCAACCACTGGGCAGACCGTCCGCTATCTGGTCTTTGAAAATGGCCGGTGAACTGTCATTTGTGTTCTTCTTCAACCCCTTGTCCTATGTTGGTCCTTGTTGGCGCTGTTCAAACCCTGCCGCATCGGCTTTCCAAGCGCTGGTCCAAGTACAAAGACCCCAACTGCCACAGACATTTGCAAGTAAGCCGGCCCCATATATCTGTGTTGGTACAGACCGTAGGCAAGGTTTTGCTGTATACAGCAGGTTTGGTGGCAAAAGGTGACTTTGGTGTTGGTGATATTGTTCTGTCTAAGTTGGTATTCGGAGCGGGCTCCGCGGCGAAGGCCCGTATGGGGAGCCTTCTGAACGGCAACTTCTTGTTGGCCCGTTAAGCGAGCCAATGGGCAGCGTCGGCTAATCCGTCGCTGCCATCTATCCCAACAGTCTGGTTTGTGTTTCCAAGGCTTCGTCATCTGGCCGCCATTTGACTTGACCAATTGCTACAGCCTCCCTTCTCTGACTTCTTTTCCAACATTCACCATCCATTGCATCCCAATATTGAATATGCAGGAGGGCGGTTTTTTTTTATTTATTTTTAGTTTTCTTTTTTCAAACGAGACCGGAAAGAGGCTGAAATGGGCTTCGTTGGGCAAAAGGTCATCTCGCCCACTGGCTCCAAAGTTACCAACATTTCGAGCCCGAAGTGCAGTTTAGCATCACATAGCGCCGCGTGAATCCGAATTCCAGGTTTCAATGGGGTTTGGATGCGGAGCCGTCTCAGCTACCAACCGTGAGCGGCACTCTGTTTGCCGCGATAGCTATTTCTCGAGTAGTAGCCGCCGTCAGATGTAATTGGGGTTTCTACCGCCCACGGTTCAAGAGACCAAAGCCCTCAATAATCATTTGACGGGGGACTTAAACAGGTGTCGGGGTGCTGAACAACAAATATCACCTGGCTCGGGCCAGCGCAGTGCGGCAGTCAGGGGTGAGAAGCCGACATGGCAGAACAGCCCGGCACTCTACGGCTCCTATGGCTGCTGCCACTTACATACTTAGAACCAACTCCAGCGTGATGAATCTCTGGTAGTCCTTTCTTGTCCGCACTTGTGCTGCCTTTCTTCCCATGTAGAGATTTTCGTATGTCGTTCGAGTTGAATAGGGGCATCGGAAAACCTCGACGAGCACGCTAAGAACGAGGGGTCGGGCTGTCAAGGGGGGTAGCAATTGCTGCAGCCAGGAAGCGATTGGTAGGGACAGATGCACGTCCTTCTCTGGCAAAGACCTCGATGAGGCTACCCTTCCCATGAAACAACAGTCACTAGTCTGCAGGTTGATCTTTGGATGCGGATGCTTCTCATGCCTCGTGGTTGCTCGCGAGCCGGTCCCCGCGTCCTCCTTCGTCTGTTGACCGTGCAATCGCCGCAAGACCATAGAGAATCGTACTTCATGTTTCATCGGTCAGCACATACATGGACACCCTAGAACCTGTACTAAGAAGGGCACAGCGGCGCAACGCCACTTTCACATTACACAAACTCCAACACTGATAAAACTAGATCACCGTGTACATAAGAAGCACCGGTGTTCTGCTCTTCAAACGCCATTTGAGGCCCAGAACAGCCCTGCAAAACCACATTCAGGTCTCCTCGATCCAGCGCGATCGAGGTTAATACCATCCGAGGCGTGGGTGGCCGCCACGGAAGCTAGTAAGGGCCCAGGACAATCAACCCAGGGAGGAGGACAACATCAGTGGCGGCAGCAGCCGACAGTGCGGTATCCTCCGGTCGGTCGCCAACGAACTGTCAGTCGGGGCTTCGAAAACATTTTAGCTGTCTTCGAACGACCCAACCAAGGCTCCTCGTCCACATCAGCACCAGAAAAGAGTCTCGCCGATCCTTGAGCAAGACCACCGTCAGGTTCATGGTACCCGCCCATTTGTCTGGCCCGTTCTGTTCTCAATAGACAGCACCGCACCGTTGGCCGCATGGGCAGTGATGGGTATTTCCGGTTGATGGGATAGAGGGAAGGCCCGAATTCTTCAGCTCCAATGCCGCGCTGTCGTCTGGCGAAGCCGACTTTCCTCTCATGGCTGGACAACATCGTGAGATGGGTTCGGACAGGGTCGGAGTGGATCTGGGCGGCCGTGCTAAGCGCGAATGCTATTAGTTACATCATTCTTCGGTGTTGCAGAGATGATTGTCATACCAATTGCAAAAGTGGCCGTTCAGGAAGCCTCGCGAAGCACTTTCGAGCACAAGGCGGTGTATAGCGCGTTCCACCGCGACTCGGAGTGCCAGAATACTTTGTGGCCGTTCACATCAGACCAAATCGACTCGGCGAGTAGGAGGGGAGATGTAGGACCAGACGCGTCCCGTTCGCAGTCAGTCGAGAAGGCTTGTCTTCCGTCCCTTTCGAATTAGGAGAGGCAATCGGCTTCCTAATAGAGGGCTTCCTATTGGGCGGTAGTTAGCTTAACAGACAGACGGCACTGGGGACAACGTCCAACAGGTCACCTTTAGGGAGGAAGAGGGGGGGACGACAATGCCTCTGCCCTGGGCGTTCAACTTCATACACCGACAAAACTATAGAGCCCAGGGGCGCTCTCGCGGCAACGAAGTTGGTAGTATTGACGGCCTTCCCCGTCGAAAGGACGATAGCCTGCTCCCGCGGACTTGGCTACCCCCGTCGTTCTTCATCAGCCGACGGGTTCGCAGGGGCACTTCCGCTCGCGGCCATGCTGCGCGACAGGTTTGATTACCCACGGCAGTGGGTTTGGACGTGTCTGATGGGGCCGTCGTGCACTATGGCCTCGTTGTCGGATCAGGGCCGCCTGCATGGTCTCGTTGGACCTCGGTGATGGAGCCCTTCGTGCGTGCGGTGGATTTGGCGTCGGTGTCCTCGAATGCAGTGCCAAGAGATACAGCGAGAGGTGATGCGTGTGGCAGCCGAGCTGCGTAGAGGGACACAATGTTTCCAGGTGTTGATTTTTCACTGGGCTGAGGCACTAATGTAGCTGCCCAGCCGGGGTATTAGGTAGGTACCTAACTGCCCGAGGTGGAAGGGTGCTAAGGGGAGAGGTGGGCCCGATAAGACATGCGATAAGACATGCGATAAGACACCGATAAGACCGACAGCCATTCCTTGCCCGCTTATTGTTGTCCGATAGATTATCGGCTGAGTCCTCGTGGCTGTTGGCGTTGAGTGTAATTAAGGCTTTCAGATTATCGCAGGCATTGCTAACCGCCTTCGTAGTGAGATTGAACTTGTCAGGCTGCCGTGCTCATCCTTGCTGGTGGTGGCGACGCGAAGATGGCCGTCTGGCTTCCCCAAAGCTCCACCAGCGGCACGCGATGGTCTAAGGCCACCCGGGTCAAGCGATTGAGGCCTTGAAGAGTATTGATGGCGATGTCGTCTCGCTTGATGCCTGTGTCGGCGGGAAGCCGGCGCCTTCGTCACGCCACGCCTCGTCGAGCTTCGTGCATAGCTTCTGTGCTTTTCGGGTCGATTCTGGATTTCGCGTTTGCTTCTGGCAGCTTTTGGCCATGGCTCGCGGCGGTGTCGAAACGGGAGGCTCGGTGTTCGGTCGCTTGTGCTTGGGCATTGGGCGCGCCAAGTGTGGAGGGGACGGTGACATTTGGCTCGGTGGGAATTAATCCGGTGTTTTTGGTCTTCTGTAAGATCGTTCAGCGAGACAGCAGAGAAAGACGCGCATCGCAGTGCGACAGGATGGAGATGGAGTGCCGGCTGGAAGGCAGAGACAGGCAGAGATAGACAGAGGTAAGTAAGGCAGGCAGAGGAGGGTACTTTTTCATACCTACACAATGCTTCCCGCCAACCACTGCTGCCACGACGCCGGTCTCTCGCATCACACTCGACTGCTGCGGCGCTCCAGCCACGTCCCAAGGCCGCCGCCAAAAGTTGCAACATCAACAATCGGTCTGTTCTGCACCGTGATTCCGAGGACGCCGGCAAACAAACAACTAGGCTGCGAAGGACGCCAGCCCATAAGGTCTTATAAGGCACGTCGCATCACACCTACACCCATACAGCTAGTAAGCAGCAGCCTGCTTCGTTTTGGGCTGTGTCTAGGATCACATCGCATCTCCGCCGACCCTCGGTGCCGAAAGAGGTCTCATCAGTCGGCCTGTGTCTCCGTCACTGCCATCGAAGGACGATAACATCTCCCGCCTCCGCGCGACGACAACCCCGACTGGGAAGAGTTCCCAGACCTCAAGATTGATGCACCCGAGTGCTTAACGCAGAAGACAACGGAGGCGGATGATTGGTTCGCAAAAGATCAATCCGGGCTCTTCGACAGATCCCGGGCGGGGGAGGGGGGCCAGCTGGCTGCGAAGCTTGTTGTCGCCAGCCAGCGTCCGAGACGTCCAGCCGATCTTCGATGCGTCGGCCTGTTCGAACTTCAGAACCCTCTCGCCAGATGCTTGCAGACACGGTGGAAAAGAGGACGGCGGAGAGCGGAAGAATCGGATCCGACACGAGGCTTAGCGGCGTAAGCGAAGCAGGGTTGTCGGTTCCGTGCTTGCGAGGCGCTTCTGTGGTCTTCGCGTCTCGGATGGCCTTGTCTCGGTTGTCGGCGAGTGAGTTATTGCAAGTAGAGTATGCAGCCGATGTTGCGGAGAGGTTGCGGCCGAGGGATGTCGCAGCGCATCTTGAGGGCGGCGAACAGATTTCAGCACGGCTGACGGAGTCGGAAGAGTTGGAGAAAGAAGAGCCGCGGGGAAAGGCCAAGGGCCGGCGACGTTGAGGGGATGGAGCAGCGCAAAGCAGGCGGCTGCTCTGCTGTGCGTCAGTTGTGGGACCTGGCTTATGTAACCCCCTCCTCGGCCTGCGCCGTTCTCAACTCTAGCAGAAACAGCTCTGCACTCTTTTGCGCGCCCAAGACATGATCTGTTCAAATCCCAAAAATTGAATTGCTACCTAGGCACCGTTACAACTCGTCATACAGTCATACCCGCCCGCCGGGCTTGGTATCGTGCCACAATTCTCCCAAACTCTGTAGGAAATACTCCCAAACACTGTTCTGTTATTGTTGCCCGTTACCCCGTCGCAACTCCGCATACCTCCCGTCTCTACAACGTAAATCATGACTTGCTTGCTATCTCAACGCCCGCGTTCCCTCAATCATCGCTCAAAAGATCGAATCTGTGGTTAAGTCCTGCATCGCACGCACTAACAGCCTTGTCGACCTTGTTGAGCCCGTCAATGGCGGCCATCATCCAAGCAGCCGTGCTATAGATCTTGTTGAGGTCTGAAGTCAACGGTACCGGGCTTGGGCCAGGGTGAAGTGTGTCTAGGGCTACTTCCTCGAGCTGGAGGACGCACGCCAGTTCCGTCTCCAGCCTGTCAATTTCAGCCTCGGCCTTGTCTGTCAGCTTGTGGAAAACCATGATTCCTAGTATGACATTGGACTTGATGCACTCGAGCTTGTCCGAGTCCTCCTTCAGCTTCGCCATGAGTCTCTGTTTGCGGGCCTTATTTGCCCTGTGTATGCGAGCAACGGCCTCGTACTCGGTGCCATGAGCTCCTAGTGGTGAGCCATCGTCTTGGGGCTCTTGAGCCGGAGCGCCAGTGAGGGTGGGCACCAAAGACTCCTAGTCTGCAACGGTGAACCCTATGCAGATAACCAGGATCCGGCGCCAGAGAGGTCCATAGAGTTCTTGAGGTAGTGGCTGGTGGGAGACGACGGAAACACAGGACGCGAAGGTAAAGACCGTATAGTCCTGGATGTTAGGCTGAATTGGCGTGGCGAGCATGATCGCATTGCGCCAATAGTGTCGAGGTATCTTTGGGAGATGCTTACCAACAAAGGCTCCCAGGGCCACGCGCGCCTTGAGGATGTGCTCATCGTCACCCTCGGGATCAAAGTCATGGATACCGACAACCGTCACAGCGCCGAGGGCCTGCTTGATGACGCCGCAAATCCAGCGGTAATCGCCAGTGTGAATGGGGAGTAAGCAAAGGCGGCTTCTGGCGACGCTCAAGGCTTGACGCGCAGGAGGCTTGTAATTCTTCTTTTGCGCTGAAATGACCTCGTTGGAACCCACAAAGAACACATCCTGGCCCTGAGAGTTGTAGATACTTCCGAGCACTTGATTGAGCAAAGCGCCCTTGACCTTCTCGTTGCCCAGAATACACCTGGCGTCTTTATCGCTGATCTGAGGGGAGAAGTGCGCCTGAAGGTGAGGCCGTTTGTGCTGAGGCGTTTCTGCCATGGCCGAGTTGTTGTGTCCTGCGTCGGTGTCGTCTGGCTGTTGATGCGAATGCGGCCCACTCGTCTGTGGTTGACCACGCAGGCTCAGGCTGAGTAGGGTGTCCGGCAGCACGGTTGCAGGGTCTCGAGTTGCTGGTCGTGTAGGCTTGGATATTGTTGGTGTATCTTTGGGTGTTGACGAAGTGTCCTTGGACGCAGATAGTGCGTCTTCTATGATAGGCAGAATGTCTTCGAATGCCGGCTGAAAGTCATCAAAACTACTGCAAACAGAGTGCTCGGATTCGGGGTTGGAGTTGGAGTAAAAGTCTCCAACTGTGATCTCTGGAATGTAGTCGTTGAGCTTGGGAGGACTGGCACCAAAGATGTCGTCGTCCTCGTCGTCATCAACACCGGCGGGGGAATCGCCCAGGTCTAGATCGCTGTCTTGGCCGGCCTCATCTGGCAGGCTCTGGTCCTCTCTTCTGTGATCTTCGATCCCTGGGAAGGTCGTATCTTGTTCGGTCGTATCTTGTTCGGTCGTATCTTGTTCGGTCGTATCTTGTTCGGTCGTATCTTGTTCGGTCGTATCTTGTTCGGTCGTATCTTGTTCGGTCGTATCTTGCTCGGTCGTATCTTGTTCGGTCGTATCTTGTTCGGTCGTATCTTGCTCGGTCGTATCTTGTTCGGTCGTATCTTGTTCGGTCGTATCTTGTTCGGTCGTATCTTGCTCGGTCGTATCTTGTTCGGTCGCGTCTTGTTCGGTCGCGTCTTGTTCGGTCGTGTCCTGTTCGGGGGTCTCGCGATTGTCGGAAACAGCGGGTGACGGCGACCGCTGGGGACCGGCTTCGATTGCGTCTTCTTCCAGCGCTGGGGGTGGACTCCCGGGTGTCTGAATTGAAGAAGGCAATCGCCTGATCGACATCGGCAGTGGTTATACCGGCGGTCAACCTTGTGAAGGGCTTCGCTCGCGTATATGTAGCACAGCGGGTGGAAGCGTACCGATTGAGGAGGGCAAGGCTGGATGTCCAGTCGGGTGCGACCAGGGACAAGTCCACTAATTGAGTGAAGAAGGGTTTGCCCTGATCTGCATAATCGAACGCGATGCCGAAGAGAATGACGATGGACTCGAGCTTCCAGTTCCTGGCTGCCTTTTTGAGCTTGGGGGCGCACTGCCAGTGGACGGTGAAGCTTTTGGCGGGAAGGTGCCCAGCGAGCTTGGGAACGACCTCGGGTGGGATGTTGCTCCGGAACTGGGAGACGAGCAACGTGTTGGGCGGCTGACAGGCGGCCTCCTCGAGCTCGCAGAGACGGCGGTAGAGGAGGGGTTGTTGCTTTGGAGCCTGTTGCTGGATGGCCTCGATGAGGCTGTCGAACTGAGTCTGCAGCGGCAGCGGGAGCGGGTGGTCGATGTCGGCAGACGCGGCCATCAAACGAGCGTATTTTCCGGATGATGTTGTTTCTGGCACGTTGGGCGTTCACGCCCAAGGCTGAGCCGGGCAGGGCATGTCAACATTGTGTCGATTGGGCGGGATTTGCGGGAAGGAACATGGGAAGCAGGGAGGACCTCAGGCGCAGAGAGCCGGGAAGGGACGCCCGCCGGCCCGGGGGTTCCCATAAGGACGTCAACGGGAATTCGTGGCTTCCAATCTGGTTCCGATTCACCTTTCAAGGCAAGAAGAACCTATGAGACCTCCACTGGCAAACCAAAAGAGAAGGAGGCCATGACAGGCAGCAGTGTTGTACAGCTTAGCTCTGGGAAGGACGTATGCGTCTTGGAACATTTGGACAAAACTGGACCTTCCCATCTCGTCAGCACCACATCCAGACTGAGGTGGAAGGAAGGGCCTGCTGGGGCATTTCCCAATTGCGCACAAAATTTCTGCCATACACCTCCCCGCAGTTATGCCCTCGTCCTCGATTACATCCTTTAACCTCCCCCCCCGACATCATTCCGACACCATCACAGGACACAACTGGAGCTTCGCCTATCGCAAAGATGTCACGCGTAGGCATGCGAGCAAGATACCGGCCGTCTCCCACCGTCGTTGCATTGAGTGGGGTTTGAACTCTTCCTAAATATCGCCCCTCTTAAATCTCCTCCGTTGTCAGGGCTGCGCTTGCGAACAGCCCATTTCGTATGTTCCTCTACCGGCTAGCCACTACTCCTCTTGTTGTCTGTGACCTGCTGACGCATCACCCGCTCTTCCAGGCCGACACAGCAGTCCCGGTCCCTCTCCTACTGCCACAGGCCTGACTACGAACCTCTCGCTGGGTCCCAAGCCTGTCGAGTTGAGCTTAAATAAAGCATACGACACTTGCTCAGACTCCGGGAACGACGTAACAACTACAGAGGACGACACACTGTACCCTGTGCACTCGATCTTGACCTACCGAAAGGGTGTAGAAGTTGAACTGCTAGTTTAATGGGAAGAGTTAGGTTTTGACCCTGTTGAGGGACCATTCACAGTTCACAAGAGACTCGACCAGCGAATCGTCCGCCAATCTACGAAACGGGGAAAGAAGCAGTCTGGCCCGAAGACCAAGGTCATGTACCTGGCTGACTTTGTGGGCTACGACCAGGCAGAATGGACAGATGCCTCGTGTCTGCCGGCTGACGTGATTCAGGAGTGGGATAGCGCTGGGGAGAAGTGAGGGTGTCAGGGACGGGACTCGCAAGTAGCCCTCGTCTCGCGTGCTACATCGACTCTGCCGAGGTTGTTATTAGGACTCATCGCATTGACGGAAAGGAAACCACTCTGTATTGTAGTTGAGATTCCTATGTGGGTAAACTTGTTATTTCCCAATTAGTAACCCTTATTCCTTCAACAAAGAGTCGAAACTTGTGTTTTTAGCATTGGGGCTCTTTCCAATGGCCCAGGTCTCTGGCGTCTCCCAAAACATAGAATCCTTCCATTACTGGACCCCGCATGGGGCGCAGCGCCAAAAACAACTAGGTCTGTAAGTGCAACGTCGACGAGGGCATCGAACGATGCTCGCCAATGGCTCTGCGGCGTCTGGCAGGGGTAGCATTCATGACCGGCGCGGTCCTCGAACGAACGGACGGGCGTTGCTGGCCATCCCGGTTATCGAAGCTCAGAAGTCCGGCATATGTTTGACAGGTGTGCACGGGCGGCGAGCCGAATAGACTGCGTTTGAGGGTCCGGACTGGGATCCGGTTGGACGAGGGTGTGTCTGCGATGGCGAGGGGCGGCTGTGGCGTAGACGCAGTTCTATGTCTTACAGGCATCATCAGTCTTGCGCCTGGCGTCATTGGAAGGGTCTTCATGGGGGATGGCTGGCGAGGTGTAGCGGCGGGCGCCGACGCGGCGCATTGGTCGGCGCGATGGGGGGCCCGCTGGACCGTGGCTGCCGCCTCTTTTGTGGCTTCTTTCTGAACGTTCGCGGCGTTCTTCCGAGTCTTGGCCCGGGGGGGGCGGCAGTTCGAGGCAGCATCTGGTCGCGGGCGCAGAGGAGAAATCACGTCGAGGAAAGCGTCCGGTGGGACCGTGGCTTCTCTCTCAGACTCCCGTCGGGAGTGTTGAGAGTGGAGACGGCTAGGAGAAGGAGCGCACAGCACGCCATGACGTGGTTCCCAGTTGGGGAGGCAGCTAGGGCCGCTGCCGCGTGGGTGATGGTTGTTGTCTCGCATGAACATGCGCAGCAGCTGGGGAGTCTGGCTTACTCGGTCGAGTCTTTGCTTGCGATGAGCTTACAGCGCTGCGGTACGGACGACTGCATGTCGTTTAGTTGGAGTAACGTAGTGCACGATGCCGCCGCCGAGCCGCCAATCTGCCACGCCATTATTGATGCGAGTCATGCAATTTGCCCAATCTGGGCTTGATGTGGAATGTGATTCGTCCCGACGACGCCGCGAGCCACCAGCTGTGCGCACCTGGCAGCCATGCGGGCGGCAAGCTGACGCCTTGATTCCGACGTCTGCAGTCTCCAACGACTCAGCAACCCACGGCGTTCCCCTCCACCATCACTGGCCCAGCCCCAAATCATTGCGTTGCGTCACGGCCAAGAACGCCGAGGGGAGATTGCCCTGCCTTCCCAGCTCTTGCCAGGCCGCGGCCAGCGTCTCGGGTTGTGGAAGAGGTCGATGGTGTTGCTGAGACGGTAGATGGTGTGTCGGGGTCCAGGTCGTTAGTATTAGAGCTCATTGGACAGAGGTGTCGAGGCTGTTGCTGAGATGGAAAGGACAGAAGCTGGAAGAAGAAGAAAAGACAGCCTTCAGCACTCTGTCTTTGCTCCCCGGCTCCTCCTCTCCGTCCGACCAATCCATCTGACGAATTTGTCTGACTTGTTTAACTACAGGTAGTCCCAGGTACGTACCACACCCAGGTTACGAAAACCGGGCAGGTTGGCGCACAAGGCAAGTGCGACAGGCCGTGTCCTCCCCAAGCATTACACTGACGCAGGCAGCGCTTTCATTACGACGAGAAGCTGCCCAGACTCAGGTACCTAGCTTCAACTCCTCCACCCAAGACCGGAGCCTTAAACTTAACCTGAACCCATCACAAGAACATCGATTGCATTGCCACGGCCGCAACCACGACCACAACGCACGCTCTCATGCCTGCGACATGGGTGCAAACACTCATCTCGCCCACGTCACAGAACGAACACGGACACGAAAGACACGAGCTCGACCCCGGTATCACCACGCATGTCGGGCAGAACGGCCTTGTTCGTGTCCCTCCCGACGTGACGTCCAGGACAACGGGCCCAGATGCATTCTCCCGCAGGTGGAAAGATCAAGTGCCCAGAATGCAAGACAGCAAATTGCCGTGTTGCGTCCGCGTACGGGAACTTGGGTGGAATTACCTGTCCATAATTACTTGCGTAAGTTTGGTGTTGCAACACCTTTCTAATGATGGCCGACCAGAAGCTGATGTCTACAGGCTTCCCTTACCGCTGCTTTGTCGGTCTATAACACGTGTTGAAACGCGCAGTGGTGCTACAAGTCCTAGAATGCGCTGTCATGGGTTGATACGCAGCGAGTGGTATCGATAGCCTAGTCTCTTCTCCATTCTAGGATCAAACACCTGACAGCACTTCAACGGCATTCGCCTTGGCCCGAACATGCGCAGGATGCACTACCACGAATCTGTTTGCTCCCGCGCAGGTATCCCGACTGGAGGCAGGCATGGCTGCTACCGGGCTGGTGCGGCGATGACAGCCCTCTGACGACCTCGACCAGCGAGATCCCTCGGGCAGGGACCGTGAGGAGGCGTCAGATGCCGGCAACGATGACCCCGTCAACCGCCACGACGACACGGACGGCCCATCCCTCCGGATGACGGATAGCCAACAGCATCTCGTAATGACCCCAGCCAGAGGCCGCTCCGCGACAGAGCCAGCTTCCCAGCTTCCCCTGCCGGACCACTTGAAAACCCGCTCCGACGATCGAATGTTGTCGCAGGTCTCCGAGCGACGGGTCCAAACGCCTGACGATCCGACCAGACACCAAGCTGCACAGGCGGTGCCTCCGCATACCACCGTGTTCGGCAGACTGGCAGCGGAACGAAGAGAAGTGCTCGAGCTCAGAGTCTCTTTCGCCTATCTTCAGCTTGCCAGAATCAGGGGCGTCAACACGGACGCTCGCAGAAGGGCGCTGGACGACACCCTCGAGAGGGCGCAGTCGGCACTCCGCCAAACGGAGCGGGAGGCCCGGCAGGCACTCGAGACGGCCATACCTCAGGACCTGCGCAGCAGAGGACACCGCGTCGGCACGACCACGCTGTCTGTCTGTGTTTCTGACGCCGGAACTGCTTTGAAGGGGGAGGGTTCACAGGCTGTATAGTTGCTGGTCATGGTTTGCCCGAGGAACGATGCGAACGTTATTAAGCATCACCGTTGGTGGCACCAGACACTTCGACGGTATTCACAAATTGTTAGTTGGGCGGCAGAAGCACAAGCTCGTCCCCAGTGATACTGTGTTCGCCCTATTTCGCCTACGGCCTGTATTTAGTTGGCACCGCGGGATTTAGAGGCGGCCAGGCGCAGGGTTCAGCAAACAGACAGCCCGATTTTCGGCCAGGCGATGCGGGTGCTCAATGGCCCTAGAAGGGTGCGAGACTGGGAGGGCGAGCAGGAAGGACGGCAGGAACAGCACTACGCGGCGCTTTCCAGGAACCGTCGAAGAGAGCGAAGGGTAAAGCCTGGGTGTCCATCTCCCAATATCGTCCACCAGTGCCGTCCACTTCCGAGAGACAGAGTCCTTGTACACCACGAACTCTGGCGCAAGGTTCCCCGGGGCCCAAAGAGCAGTTCAGTGACAGATTCTTCTTCCCCTCCAACAACAGAGACGGGTTTGGGGATCGGAGGATCGGGGGCTTGGAGGCTCAATCGAGTCGTTAGGGGCGGCCGTGGAAAGATTGGAATCTGGAGAGGTCACAGCTCGGGGAACAGGTCGACGACCGAACAAAAGTCAAGGCTTGCCTGGCTAGCGCTCGGCGTATTGTTGCCCTACTGCTTCATTCTGCGCGACACCAGCAAGCCGAATGAGAGGCTCGGACGGTGACCCGGAGTGAATGACGTGATGTGTTGACTGGTGGAGGAGAGTTGCAATGACGGTACCATCGTCAACCCCCAAGGCCTACAAATTGGTGGGTGGCAGGGGTGGTAGGGGCTGAAAAGTGGAGGCACCTCCGCGATCCCAGTCGAGCAGCATTGCCGGCGACATCAATCCGTCGAAGCCGCCCGGACTCAAAATCCCGCGCGTTCAGCATTGCCTCCAAAGTGCGTTTCAGTAAGGGCAAGGCTGGGAAGAACCCCGGCGGAAGATCCATTGCGACCAACGCCGCGTCGTGTCTCGACGTCTTTGAATTCTGGGAGCTCCCTCTCTTGGTAGTAGCATGTCGGTGCTGGTGCATGGATTTGTGTGTATCGATCGACCAAGGCCGACGACCACGTATGGATCTCACGGCTGGCTTCAGAGGTTGCTATCAGTTATCAAGACTGCCCGCCTAGTCCTTACTGTGTAGATCGATGCGGCAAGAACAAGTGTTGAATCCCGACGCAGAGAGGAGACAGGAGAGCCCAAGTCCTAAAGTGACCGTCGGCACTGTGCTAGTCTTGGGCTCAGAAGGGGGCGGTTGCTGCTGGAGATTGCGGCCGAGAAAAACGCCTACATACGACCAGAAAGCAGCACACGCTGTGTGTAAAGATAGTCCACAAGATTCATCGTGCCGGCACTCACGGCTTTACTGTGTTCCTTCTCTTCCACGCTGGTGCTAACCTCTTGCACAGAAAGAGGTTTTGGTGTTCTGTCTACTTCCCCAGGGTGAAGGGTGAAGCCCACCTTCTGCAAAGCTTAGTAGAGGGCAACAACACTAACGCTGCTGCAGCTGACACTTATCTTGACCATCTCGAACCACGGTCTCAACGGCGGGCGTTCCACAGGGAACAGCTTTAGGTGCGAATGTCTGCGACGCGGTCCTCGGGCGACTGAACAGACAGCCCCGGCAGCTTGTTTCAACGACTTACCTATGTAAAAACGGACCTTGTGTATGAAAACCTTCATTTTTGTTTAGGTAACTAGCACCCTCAGACATCTCAAGTGGCCGCACAACGGTGCCCTGTGGCCCTTGAAAAGTCCGCGTTGTCCACATCAGGCCCCCCTCCGAACGCCCAAGGACGCAATTTAATTGGAAAATCCGGGTATTCGAAACAGTGATGAGCCAGAGCCCCGCCATGACTACTCCTCCTGTGCTTTGCGACGTCATTGCTCTGGTCGGCGGGAGTAATTCGCGTCTTCTTGCTTCAGACAGTTAAGCTAGAGAGAACTGCTTAGCCTCATCTTATATATATGAAGCTGCAAACTCCCTTCGGAGGTGCTGTTCCCATCTTCTATCTGATATTTTGGGCCTGGCGGATGGTAAAAGTTCAACGCCGCGATGCACTGCTGCCGCGATGCCTCCAACTGTTGGAGAAAGCCGAATAGACCCTGGTCGTGTGGGAACCGAACCCGCCCATGTGTTCAACTGTTGAACTGCGACTGTATTAACAGTGGCTCTTCACACTGTTGCCAGCCAAGGTTCGGATGGATTCCTCCGCTGCTCCCGATTGGCTCGCTTAATGAGCCACAGGGCGGCGTTCAGGGTGCCTGGCCAAAGACACTACCGGAATCTGGTCGGACTGCGTAAACATCGTCCCGTACGACTGCCAACCCACTCCGGCATCACGAGAGCCAATCTCGGTCTCGCCTCCCGCACTGCCGCCTCCCCAATTTCGAATCTTGACTCTCCCGAGTGGCCGCCGGAGAAGCCCTTTTACTAGCGTGGTGGAAGCATGGCTTCCGTTGCTGCTGAAAAGACGACTGGCCGAGGAATGCGGCCACCGCTACATTGAGTATGTCTCCAATGCGTCCATCGCTGTTTCAAATCTATCGGCTTCTGTTATTTCATCTTGGGGGCGTATCTGATGCTGACCGTCTTGGATACAGGCCGCTACCTCCGACGCACGCATCATTGCCTGATGCACGCATTCGCCCGAGGAGAAATCGCCCACGTCCGATTCACCACTTCACACCCAAAGTATCTCTCGAACCCCATAACACTTCCCAGTCGACACAACCTCGCCAAAGAAGACTTCCTCGAATTCCAAGCGCATGGAGCCTCGGCATCAACTGGTGCGCTCCCAGCGTGTAGGTAATCTACAGCAGTGTGTGAGACTTACGCGGGCGATGATCGACAGAGGCAGCAGGTGTTTCTCGCGGCAGTGTTTCTCTCCCGGGCGCTCAAGGCAAGCTTTTGGCAATTGACTGCATCGAATCAAGAAGCCCGAAGGTCAGTCGGTCACCGGTGGCTGCCAGCGTCGGCTTTCCCTTCTGCACCAGCCGGGAGCACAACCCCAGCTGCTCCTTGACGAGCCTGTCCTCCCCGGCCTCCTGTTCTCTCCGCTTGGGCCATCTGACCGTCGGCGGGCTTCTCCTTCTTCTCCTTCCGCGCCGGGCGGTAGCGGTGGCGGTGGCGACGTGTAGTTGAGGAGGCCGTTGTCGTCGCCGTCGGGATCAAGGAAAGTCGGGAGCAGGGAGGTGCTAGCATCGGCGTCCAAGTTGGCGAGGCACGCCCGTCCCGTCTCATCCAGATCTTCCAGCTCCTGTGCCGTGGCCGCGGCGAGAGGGCCGGAAGCGCGCCTAGAGCAGCTGCGGCTTGTAGCAGCATCGTCGCCGCGGTCAGCCCCGATAGCGGCATCGGAAGCCTTGCGCTTCTTCGACTTGAGCGGCTCGGGAATGGCCTTGCGACGGAGCTGGGCAATGGCCTGGTTTACGACACGGAGACCAGAAACAGGAGGCAAAGGGTAGGGGCCCGGTTTGGTCCAGGTTTCGGCCAGCATACGGTCGCGAATCTCGGTCCGAATCTCGGCAGCGTCGACGGGCTCGTGCGAGTAGCTCCTTTTCAGGGAGGCCAGGTCGCTGATGGAAGCCCTTGACATACACACGTCCCGGCCGAACTCGAGATGGAGCTCAGTGATATCATCAAGCCCGGGTGCTTGGGCGGCATGCTCGAGGCGGGAGACATTGTCTTAGCACGGGGTGTTTGTGCGGCCAAGCTTCCGCCAATCAAGTCAAACGCATTACGTCAGCAAATGTTGACGGGCCACCTTTGCATCGCATCACATTGTCGAACAGCATTGTGAGGCCGTAATTCATCAACTACCCAGACTGTATCGCGCAAAACTACTGCTTCACGTCGGACAAGCTGGTTTTACCCCTGCGTCTAATTCATAATCCCTTACAGCCGCTGGTGAGGTCGGGCACCGGTTGGTCCACGACGGCCTGCACCTCCTCCAAGGCCTGGGCAAGCTTTTCGACAGTGTCTGTAAGGCGCGCCCGCTTCGCCTTGTGGCAATCCGTCGACCGCTCTGCCAATCTCCGCTCCCGGTTCACCGCTATGATGCTGGACTCTACGTCGCCCATCCTTCCCTGGGCGTCGGCTGCTTCGGCGGCCTGCCTGTCCCACGCTGCTTCGTCGTCTAGATCCCCGGCCGCCTGGCTTTCGAGAGCCTCCCGGCGCTTCTGGGCCAGCATCTCGTGTTTCTTGCCCAGGACACCCAGCATCTTCTCCGACTCCTCCTGCTGCGCAGTGGCGGCAGCGCCGTATGTCTTGTGTGTTTCGACGCCATGGAGGAGGCTCTGAAAACGAGCGATGGAGAGGATTTGTCGCATTTTGTCGCCGACTCGTACATCCGCAGACGCCGTGATGGGCGCGTTATTGTCGTCGGGAGGCGTCGACACATCGATGCCACTGTCATCCGGACCCTGGCCCATGTCGAACTGGAAGTCGTCGGCTTGCTCGTCGGTCTCGCTCCGGTCCACAGGCTCCTCTTCCCGGTCTGATTGTGCCGTCATCGACGTGCCTGTCGTCGTGGAGGCGGCGGCGGCTTGCGGGGGTTTGCTCGAGCGGTTGGCAGTGAAGGTGCCTGGGGTCTCGTCGGGCTGTTCCTTCACTGGGTCGCGTCAGCATACCTTGATCTTTGCCAGAGGAGCAGTCGAGACTGGGAACTCACGGAATCTCTTTGCGGCGGTGAACTCGCGGACGGCGAACGGTTCTCGCAGGTAGCAATCGAAGCGGCCGTTGGCGTCAGTTCGGAGGGAAAGTAAGCAGTTGAAGAGCCTCTTCCTGTCGGTCTATAGAGGAATTGCCTGCCAGCACGTCCGGGAAGCGACGGCTGTCGGACCAAACCAGGGGTACAGGTCAAAATGGTCGGCAAGCCCGAGGTTGTCGATGGCGCGACGTCGGATGCGGCCTCGCCCTTCTTCGTCGCGACGCGGGCGTTCCAGTGGTCGCCGAAGGTCAGTTTGAGGGCGAATCTCCTTAGGCTGTAGTCTGGCACGGCCAATTCAACTCGTTTGGGAAATGAGGACAGTCTGGGCTGGATCTTCCCGGATTCGAAGCCAAAAACACCAGGCCGGCCTGACAGATCGGGTGGCTATTGGGGGGGGGGGGTTGTTCGTGTTGTCGTCAGGATGGGGGATTGGGCTGGGAAAAAATTGTACATCACACTCCTTCCCGAGGGCCGCAGCCATCGAGGCAGGTGAGGAAGGTATGTAGAGAGCTACTTCTTCCGTCAGGTGCGGAGGTCTGGTCCCTCGATCCGTGTCCGCAGGTGATAGTCCCCCCCGGCAGTGTGTGATGCCGCATCGACGGTTCTCTTAGACATACGAAACTAGGGAATGAAATACGCACCACCCCTCTCCGATCCATCGATCCATCCGTCACCTTTGACCACGGCAACCAAAGGGTAGAAGTTCTTGGTCGAACTGGACCTTTTCGCACAGGAATGCCCCAATGCGACGCACGCACTGCAGCTCCTGCGAGACCGCGCCAACGTCAGCAGAGCCGCCACCGTCTCTGGCGCTGTGAGACGGAGGGTTCTTTCAAGGCTCAAGGCTTACGGAAGGGATTTTTCTCTGGGACGTGAAGGGCGCCAGGTCACGCCTCGATCCGCCCGATTTTGCTTGGACGTGGTGACGCTTGTTGCATGCTGAATAAAGTGGGGGCGGGCACGAGTACTGTCTGCTGCTGGTCTGCTGCTGGTCTGCTGCTGGTCTATCTGCGGGTCTGTCTGCTGGGCCGTCTGCCGGGGCCGTCGTCTGCCAGGAGCCTCCTGCCGTCTACCTACTGAGGCCACTTACTCCTCACTTTATTACTTTTCTCTTAAAGCCGAATTGTCAGCCGCACCCAATCTGCGCCAGCTCGGTTCCCCATCGACAATTTCATTTATCGAGGCCCCCAATCCATTTCCCACCTTAGAGTCGCTCGACTGACTGTCGACACCGCAAGGTAACAGAGAAATCAAGACCAACCTCCGGTGCGTGTTATCGACCTGCCGCCTTTGCTCTGTTCCTAGTGGCTGCATCGTGTTGGACTTACTACTGATCCCGACCAACAGACGTCGAATCTTCTTTATCGCCGTCCGAACTCGGACCTCGAACTCGGCCTCGAAATCGACCTCGACCTCCATCTCAATCCCGTCTAGGTAGGCTCCTACAATTCCCTGGATCTCGTGGGACGGTACACGTTCCGGTACCACTGGTAGAAGGATCCCAGCGTCCGCCTCTGCTCTTCGGTCCATTCGCCGCCGCGGTTTTCGCCTCCCCCGGACGTGGCCTCCATCTCAGTCTCTGCCATTCGCCCACGCGCGCCCAGTGTTGTCTGCGACACATGTGCTGCCCCTGTGCGCGGGTTGCCTACCTCCAGTGATGGGAAGCCCGGAATGAGGCTCCTGTCCTCTCCCACACGGTTCGCAGCGCCGTCGTCGGTACTCTCTCCTGTGGTCGCATCTACAGGGAGATGAGAAGGAGAGGATGAAGAGGCCGGAAAGATGGGAAACTGGCCTGTGATGCGGGTTGGAAGGGCGGCGGCGGCGGCGACGTCGAGGGCCTGGCGTCGTGACTGCCAATGTCGAGCGTCTCAAAGGTCAAAGACATGCCGGCACCTTCATCAGCGTCACAATATGCACCAGTGCCGCTGGTGTCGGTTTCGGTTTGCGTTTCGGCACGCGTGTCCATCGACTTCAAGGCCTCCTTCGACTTCAAGGTGGCCTCCCAATCAGCCCGCCACCAGGCAAAGTTGTTCCTCATCCAACTGCCAAATTGGCCCACGCCCCGGAGGTGCTGCTCCCACGTCAACCGCCACCGGGTCTCCGGCTCGTCCTCTTTACCATTGGTCGTCTGGTCCCCTGGGACCACCGTCCCAGCCGAGATACCGCAGGTACTCGTGTCCCGGGTCGAGATCGTCGATGAGGGAGAGCTTTTGGCTAGTTGGGTCCGTCTCGAGGAGGTGTTGGCGAAAGCGGGAGATCTGGCCGGCGAGGAGGGCCTTATCGACGCCTGAAGGCTTGGTCGAGGAGGACATGCCGTGCTTATCGTGTTTGTGGACAAACTTCTCGATGCTGCCTGGGAGAGAGGGACAGTCAGCCAAGTGCCTGTGATGTGGCTTGAAGGGCAGGGGGGCATACTAAAGTCTTCGGTGACGGTGTGCAAACGGAGTGTCGGGCGGTCGCGGGGCCATTTATCCATTGCTTGGGGCATGCCCGGGAGACGTTGTGCGGCCGCGCAAAACAGGGTCTGGATGGAACGGAACACAACCGACCGCCTGGAGGCAGACACACCTTTATACCCAAACAGAACAAGGGCCATGGTCGTCTGAGGTGACGGGGAAGTGAGTGATACATTGTCTTGTAAGTTCCTTGTTGGTGGCGTTCATGGAGGGTTCGCTGCTGGCCTCGGTCTGTCTTCGCATCAAATACAACTCGCTGAAAGCCGGTCTACAGATGCTGCGGAAAATACAAAAACACGAAATCCACGCCATCCTCGGCTCAGAGGCCAAAGCCGAGATACCTGACGTCCCTCGTCCACCACCACATATCGGCCCCGACACCCGGAAAGTATCCAGACGCGGCAGGTCTCCGCCATGCGCTGCTCAAGAACCGACGCGGCAGCCTCATCGCGCAACGCGGCAGCTCTCCGCCGGCAACCGAGCCTGTCCACCGCGGCCAGCGCCTCGTCGGCGTCTCCGTCGTTGCGAAGCGCCCGAGAAGGACCAGGAGCAGGGGTAGCAGTGCCCCGAGGGCGTGAAGCCATGGCCGCGAGGATGGCCGCGTACCGTCCGAGGCGCGCTTTGGGATCGCCCTGGGCCAGGATGACGGGCATGAGGTCGGCGCACGCCCGGAACTGTGCGATGGAGGCCTCTTTGAGGACAGCCCTGTCCTGGATGAAGCTCATCACGGCAGAAGACAGGGGCGATGTGTTGCTGTTGTTGTTGTTGTTGTTGTCGACGATGTCACTTGTCAGTGTTGCCAGGCTTCGACGCAAAGGCCGCGCGTGTCGGACTGGTGTCTCGGGCAACGACGCAAAGCTCGCCGCCCTGCGTCCGTGAAGGAACGGAGATGGCAGAAGAGAAAATGACAAGCCATGGTTAGGGTTGGGTGTGAAAGCCCCCAGAACGCGAAACCGCCGCGGTTCGGATCTGGGAGCCTGAGATTGCTGTCTCGGTAACAGCAGAAGCGGTTGTTGTGCAACGCTTGGCCGCTGCCGTTCGTCCCGAGACCGATGTTCATCATCACCCTCTCCCGGAGTCTGGGGTTGGGCCACTGGGTTCCGTGGACGCTGACACTGGTCTATCGGCGGCTGCTGCTCCTCGGTCTCGCCACTATGGTGACCGCTCCGCACAGGGACATGGATGTCTGTCTCGCCGTTTGCTACGCCACCGGGGCAGTCCTCTCGTGGATGGACGCCATCAGGCCATCCCGCAGCTCATCCAGCCAGACCACGACGCTCCGGCGCTCCTCGGGCACGTACTTGTGCCTCAGCGCGACGCCGCCGGTGTCGCCGCGGCCGTTCTTGTCGCCAAAGAGCCGACCGAGGTAGTACTCAAGCGACGCGCGCATCTTAGTCTCAATGGCGCGCCACTCGAGCTCGCCGAGGGAGGCAACATCAACGTCGAGGAGGCGCGCGAGTTCGTCCAGTGGACGTGTGCGAACTGTCTGCAGGTTAAGGCGGTGCTTGGCAAGGAAATACTGCAGCACGAGCGGGTCCCGGGGACGCTATGTCACTTGCGGGCGCCGGCCGCGGGGGGCGTTGATGAGATCGCCCAGGAGCACGCCGCGGAAGATATAGGAGAGGCAGTTCTGGACGCAGGCCAAATCAAGATTAGCAATAAGAGCCGTCTAGGGGTGGGAGAGCTGGATTGAGAACGGGCGGGCGGGATTGGGACCCAGGCCGGGACCAGTACCGGGACTACTCACTTCGGGATCACCGTCGTCCGGGCAGCGTGGTTCGGGGAGCAGCTTGTCCAGGCAAAACTTGCCGTTGAGGCGTGACGAGTGACGGGCGACAGGTGACATGGAGCAGCTGACTCCGAGATAGGTCACGGGAAGAAGATGATCGGGCCTCGCCAGGGCAAAGTTGGATTTGGCGTAGAAGGGGGAGGGCAACGGGAACACAGATTAGTGCCGCCGCTCAAGGGGAGAGGCGGCAAATGAAGCGAACGAAGCGAGCGAAGCGAACGAAGCAAATAAAGCAAATAAAGTAACCAAAGAAACGAAGCGAGGAAGTGAATAAATCAACGAACTAACAAATCAGTAAACCAACGGATCAACCAACCAACAAAGAAACTGTCAGTCTCTAACTGACCGTCTCAGGCTTCGTCTCACTCTCTGTTTCCGTTAATTCAACCATATTGAGCCACCGTTTTCACATAACATCCTGGTTCTGCCACCATATCCAACGTCGCCCTGACCTGTCTCGCCCGTCCAACGCAATGTCTCACTCCAGCTACCTGCTCGCCGGATGCTACTCCGTCATCTCCTCCTCCATGCGGCCGATCCTCTTGGCCCTGCGGCGATGCTTCTGCCCGGTGCCGCTGCGCCCCTCCCAAGGAGACCCTTGCTGCTGCTGCTGCTGCTGCTGCTGCGAGTGTGTCTCGGCCCGCGGCTGTTTCTCCAGCTGCTGCAACCGCTGCTGTCTATTGATTAGAAACCGCCTCGCGTCATCCTGCAGCCGCGCGTTTGGGCTCTCGGGCCCTGTCAGCCAGCATCCACGTCAGGCAGCATCCTCGGATCCGTCAAGACAACCCCCCCTAGACCACAAACGGAGCAGTTCCCGCTCGTGCCATCAAGTACGTACCTTGGGAACCATTCGTAATGGCAAAGGGCCTCTGATGCGGTGAAGGCCGAAGAACGTCCTCCACAGCGCCATCATGGCGTCCGCCCTCGCCATCGAGCTCCTTAAGCCGCGCATCCATGGCCACGCGCGAAGAAGGCGTGCTGCTGCACATGCTCCTCGAAAGCCCTCGATTCTCGGGCGATGGAGGCCTTCAGCTGGCGTCTCTCGTCTCTCTCGGCTGTGTTGTCCCGTTGTTGCGTTTGTACTGCCGCTGCTGCGGCGTAGCGGTTGGGCGTTGTGGTCGGGAAAATAGGGGCTGGGGCTGGGGCTGGCGATGCATGTGTCAGCAATCTCGTTTGCAGCATCACGACTGGCTCTGGCCGGGGACATGGAGACTGAACCTGGTTGTGGTGATGATAGACCGGCCATCGGACCTATGTTCGGGAACGATGACAAGGCATTGCTCTCCTCCTGTTCCTGCTCCTCGCCCTGTTGCGGCTGCGGCTGGGCGTCAACCCATCGCATGAACTGGGGGTACATCTGGCGATGTTTGCGCTGCATGATGTCGAGCGGGACGTCGCTGATGCTCTCGGGCAGCTGTGAGTCGGGCACGCTGGTGAGGTCTTCTGCTGTTAGGATCGGGTGGACGGGGTCGTCTATGTCTTTGTTCTTGGTGCTGGCAGCCGGCGCGGCCTGCATTATGAATGGGCTTGGGTAATTACTTTCACATTCATGTTGTTTCCAGGTTCCATTCGGTTTCCATTTCCGCAACTCCACGTCATTCCATTTGTCCCCTTTCAACATCCTCTGCTCATGCTCGAGTCAGTGAGCCGACATGTCGACCCACGCAGCGCAGTCCCTCGACATGCGGAAGAATCATCAATGACCTTCCGGACCTGTCGGCTCATCCTCAAGACGGCTTCACCATGGTGCGCCTGGCCGTCAGGATTCCATCCGCCTCCTCCTCCTCCTCTGTCGACCCCGATGTCGGCAGCCGCTTGCAGGCCCTCGAGCCGTGCTTCCACGGCGACTTCCGCCCCGATGATAGCCCCATCTCCCTCCACTTTCACTCCGATCCCGCCGCCATCCCAGCCTGGTACTGGCACTACCTGTGGAGGCACTAGATCCTGGGTAATGGTGGTGTGTATTGGCTAGGTTCAGAGGGCCCAGCGAGGCAGGCGTGGAGACTGGCAAAGACGCTATGGAGGAGTTCACGTGGCCTGCTCCTCAAGGCCTGCTCCTCATCACAACCTGCTCGCCCCCGACGCCGCCCCGTGGGTTAACGTC
This sequence comes from Colletotrichum tropicicola, assembly GCA_025962755.1. Classification (NCBI taxonomy): domain Eukaryota; kingdom Fungi; phylum Ascomycota; class Sordariomycetes; order Glomerellales; family Glomerellaceae; genus Colletotrichum; species Colletotrichum tropicicola. Next base: position 72,847 of record JAOWMA010000257.1, read on the forward strand.
TGCGGCCTGTACTAGAACCGGACAACAGTCCCGCCCGTCTCCGATCCCGAGCCACTTAAATCGGCCTTCCCCGCCCGCCCGGCACCCACCCCGAGCCCCGTTCCTCCGCCACCGCCCGTGTCCCCCTCGCCGACGACGACGATGAAGGCCGCCGGGTCGAGGCCATGTTTCGCCGCCAGCTGCGGAACCAGCCGTGGCGGATGGAGTGGAGGTACCTGGTCGGCGTCCTGGCGGGCGGCGCAGCAAGAACTCCCCCCGGCAACGGGCCAGTCCGACACCGTTCTGCCTTGGATGGCCAGGGGGTGAGGAGGAGGGTGAGGGTCAGCTCGCCAGCTGATTATCCCATTCGGTCTGCAGACAAATGACAATAGTGACCAGAAGAGGGGAAAGGGGCAGCCGGTCAGGCCGGCGTGGAGTGGGCTAGCCAGACCCACACCACACCGATCCGATCCAGGTCCCAATCCCGATCCCGATCACCTCATCCGCAGCCTCCGAGATAATTACATACCATCTAACTACAGCCCAGGCCCCCTTGTCTGCCTCATCTCTTCCGCGACACTCGGCGATCAGCCCAAGACACAAACCCACGACGTACACGGACCATTAAACACCAAACTGCTCCTCCGTCTCTCCCGGGCGTCGCAGATTCAGAATCCCCACGTCTCAAAGATATCCCGATCCTACCGCGCGCCCGCAGGACCAGAATGCTCTCGAGTAACGTGGGCATAATTCCAAGGCTCTGCACAACGGGAGGGGAAGTTGGGGTCTCAGAGACAGTTGGACATAGTGGATAGGGACGTCGTGGTGCACCTGAAGGCGAGCGAGCGAAGCGAAGCCTAGGGGCAGCACTGGACGGCTGATCTACCGTCTTTTTTTCCTCCCTCCCCCCCCTCCCCCCCCCCTAGTAAACTCATCCCGTCATCCTAACTGGGATCGACTGGACAGCAACCGAGCAACCGGGCAGCCGGGCCGGTTGCCATGACTCACTTTGTAGGAGGCTGGCCCGGGTGGAAAGTGATCGATGAGATGTGTGTTTTTTGTGATGTTGTATTTCATTCCAGTGTTCCAGCCACACCCTGATGTTTTGGACACCGGCACCGGGCCTCCAGGGGGTTGAGAATGACCAGGCTTGAGCACTGTGGTCTGAAATGAGATTGACTGTCATGAATTAGCCAAACTCTGCACCCTCAATGAGCCTGAGAGAGTAAATTACTTACCAGAGACACAATCCCGGGCCGCCAGACAAGACAAGGCCGACAAGTAAGATGATTGTGATCACTATAGTAGTGGTTTAAGTGTGGTGGTTGATTTCTTTTGTGTGTATGTGTGTGAGTGTGTGAGTGTGTGTGTGAGTGAGTGAGTGAGTGAGTGCTTTTTTTGGTTTCTTTCTTAGTGAGATCTCATTACTGACGAAATCCTGCATCAAAGACGGTAACAGTGGTTTTGGCGTCGCCCAGCGCCCGGCAAAGTTCACATTTGCCAAAAAAAAAAAGGAAAAAAGGGGGGGGGGGGGGGAGGAAAAAAAAAAGAGATATAGGTATGACCGCGGCGCGGCGTTCACAGTAGATAGAAGCAAAGTGGCCGTCTATACTTCACCAGTCACCCGTCAGCTGCCAGACTCCATGCCGCGGCGACAGCTGCCAGGTGTGGCGCCCGCCCGACAGTTGCCGGAAAGAATAAAGCCGGATCTGACGAGCCGAGCCCCGATGGATCATGGTTGAGGGTTTCCGGCTTCTCTGTCAGGTCCAAGTCCACGCTACCACTTTTGCGTTTTGTCGCCCTCGCTAGCAGCACACATCCCAAGAAGCGTTTGGCGAGTCAGAAAAGGAGTGCCGTGATTCGCGAATCATCCAGTGTAGAAGCATTTTCCCCTGAGCTACTCCTCGGACATGTTACCCGTCGTATGGGCTCTTTCGATGTCATTTTTGTAATAACTTTAGAGTCTCCCGATCTCCAGACCTTGAGTACTGTAGAACGCGGGCGATGTATGATGCGGAAGAGTGTTGACTTCCAAGCAGTTCTGTGGCAGACTTTGCTGCACTTTGGATAAACCTGACAAATTCCGATACTTGCTGCTTGCGCCGTTTGACCAACAGGAAGACAATAAAGCGTAAGCGAAATGTCTTATAAAGTCATAAAATGCCGCTGACCGCCACCATCAGACTGGGGCGTTTGAATTCCGCAAGGTCTGTCACGGTTTGGGAGATGCGCACCCTCAAGGCGTTGAGCAAGATGGCGTGCATGATCTAGTGGACAGTGGGTTCGTCCCGCCCGGGGGGCAGAGGCGGGGAAGAGGTGATGTCAACGCTGTTCTCGAAGGAGTTTCGTTGGCGATTGCGCACTCGAAGAGGGTAGAGGGGCTTGGCCGTGCTGCTTGGGGTGCGCCTCCGGGGGGAAGAGTCGAGAAAGGTCCAAGAAATGCGTAAGAGGCAGATTTTGGCGAGCGCCTTGGTAGGCATCATGATGAAGAAGCCACCATCAGAGCCCATACGATGGCGGATATGGTCAAAACAGGGCTTGGGAGAACTGACTTGTTTCTAATTATCTTAGAGACGTGCTATTTTCAAAAGATTACAATCTCAGCATGCGCCGACGAGACGGAAGAGTAGAGAATCGCCCATCGTATGCCATTGAACAGTGTTGTATTTCGCAGCAGCGGAACACATAGGGTCCAACAGGGCGGAGGCAGATCCTCGGTCGTTCAATCGGCTGCTGCCGGAACTACCCCAACTGAGGTCGTAATTAGTATGATGTAATCCTCGAGAAAGAAACAGACGAAAAGGGTCCTCCCACGACATACCGGGACTGTGTTACGCCTTAGTACTCATGCTGAATTCAATTTCGCCCATCATATATACGTTCTCAGCTAATCTTGCGATGCCAGACCTCTCGGTGCATCGGACTCTACTGCATCTGTTCAACTCATGAAGATCGGACATCTTTCCCAGAGGTCTCTGGGCCCGTCAAAGCTGTCAGAATCCAATATCGGTTGTAGAAAAGATTTTCTGGCTGGGAGATTTCAATGGATGGGATTATGGATACTTAGAGGATGATTTGGACGACGTGGATAGAGGCTCAGAAAGGCGATGAAAACTCTAAAGAGACCTTAGCTGTCCTTAAAGAGCCTGTGGCAGCGGGTTGTTGATAGCTAAGGGCTTTTGCATGTGACCAGTCACCCGCCGGCCTGCGCGACGGCTGGGACGGTAGTTGGGACATGTTCGTCTGAAGCAGAGAGCTGAAGGGGCAAGAGAACTCTCGGCGGCGGAGGCAATGAGTGTAGGTAAGTCCTTAAACACGAGGTGATGGTGGACGATGTCGGACGGTGCAGTGGCATTTATAGTTATTGAGGCGCAACAGACTTGGGCTCGTCCATCCTATGTTTGCAGTTGGCGAAAGTCGAGCGACGAGACGGCAGGGTTGCTCTTTTTTGTATTCGCAGTCGGGTGGCAATTATCGCGATCGGTAGAGATCTAAAACTGTTGGCCATGTCGCGAGTGGTCTGGATGATGTTTCGATCTTGCTCTCAGCCTGGTGGTCTCGCGTTCAACCCTATCGCCGGAGCGGAACGGCGGACTTGAAGATCCTAATCGCCGTACAGGCTCCTTCTTCTCGGCTAACTTGAGAGGGGCATACCTTTTTTCTGGTAACTTGTCTATTTCCGACATACCCCGAGGTGTTCATGCGGATACTACACTGCCATGTTGGAAGCAAAGTACGGGACGTTGGACCAGCATTACCGCAATATTGAGATGGTTCTTGAACGCTAGTATGAGACATACGGCCTCGGACGTGCCGGAAGCTGGCAGTGAAGTGCGGGCGAAGTAAGCTTTGCTTGGCAGGGGAGAACTTCTGCGCAATACTCAGCATCACAGCCCACGACTCGACAAAATGCCTGTAGCGGTGATCTTGCCGCCCAGGGACAAGTGTGAAAACAACGATGAAGCTCAACAGATGTCGGCGCTCTGTCTGGGTGCTTGCCTGGCCCCGGACCTGGACCTCAGCAACAGGGTTCGAACCAACGACATCAGACCACACCACACCTCTGTCGGGCTGGACCAACGGCGATGAGTTTCAAAGACGATGGATTTCGAAACGATGACTCGACCACTGCAGATATAACGAATGTAAGGTCGATCATCTGGCAGCTCAAGGCTAGACCAAAGATCAGAGGAAAAGACAGCATAGCGGAACTTCTATATACGCACCCCTGTCGCGGGGAATACATAGCTCAGCCATACTACGCCATATGTAGCACTATCTATACGTTCCCTAAAGGGCTTACTAAGTGATTAACTACTTAGTTTATATTTACTAGAGAAAGGATTATTCTCTCTTTCTAATTTAACTACTTTTTTATATATAAAAACTTTACTTATTTTTAGTATTTTATTATAATTATAAGTTTAATTTATATTTAATAACCTTTTTATTATATAAAAATATAAAAGTATAAAAGAAGTCTTTTATATTTTTTTTAAACTCTTTAATATATACTTTTAAGATATACT
>JAOWMA010000258.1:0-77192 GCA_025962755.1 Colletotrichum tropicicola
AGTTATCTTTTTATTACTTTTTAATTAATATTAAAAAAAGAATTATTAAAAGAAATTAAGTAATAATTTAATTTTTTAAAAAATCTATAAATAATTTAAAAAGATTTATTATTAGTTTAAAAAGAATAAAATTAGACTAAAGGACCTTAAGATAGTTATATATATTTAAGTTTATAATAACTATCTTAGAAAAATTAGAAAGATAATCTATATAACTTTCTAGGGCTATAAGGATAACTTAGGGGTCTAAAGAGCTTAAAGTAGAGAGTGAGGGTAAGAGGGGGTATAGGGGCGTAGATACACAGCTTCCCGAATAAAAATCCATTATTACACACTATGTTCCTTCGTAAAGGATCTCCCCTTTCTCTTCCCTCCTCTCAGGCCCCAAAAGTCGACGGAAAGGCGAACCCCCTTGCTCCCTTGGTCTCCCGATACCTCCACCCGAATATGATCTCCTCGCTGCTAGGGGGTACCCAGTGGGCTACGTGAGGGCCCCATCCCCTTCGTCTCTTGTGCCCATACCCTGCCGCCACCCCAGCGCCTACCTACCGCGCGACTTACACCCACGTCGGCTCCCAGGCCCTGAGCACTCTGTGATGATGGGTCGAGCAGACAAATGAATACATCTTCCACCTCTCACCCCCCTCCCCTCCTGTCACTCCTTCCTCTCACTGCTCCTGTCATTGTTTTTTGGCCCTTTCTCTCAAGTCTCGTCTGTGCTCTTCCTAGGCCCTTGCCTAGACAGATCGATTATCTCGCCCTCAAGCCTTGGGAAGACTGTGGCAGACCTTGCTGTCTCACCTCTTCGCGGCCCTGCTTGACCCTTCCTTATCCCGCTTGTCCTCCCCCCCATCCGATCTTAAAGCGGACAAGCTCCCCATCGATCTGCTGTTCCGAGTCCCGCGCCTTCATCACACCCACGTTCCCTCCTCGCATCCTCTCTTAATATCAGGCTTTCGGCCTTCTAACCTTCAGTCACTCTTTCACTCCAAACCAAACCAACCACGCCCTACAGGCTCTCTTCCAGAGTCTGCGTCTCTCGTTATCTCTCAAAACCACCACGCACACGCCTATGCCAGCCGTTGCACACCTTTTACATTCGCTCTACGACACACATTCGTTTACCTCTCCTGTCGTCTAAAACATTTAACGCCCTTTACAAGGTTTGCGAACCGAGCTTCTCCGTCGTAAATCCTTCCCGCAGCAGTCATGGCGTACTACTCAAACTACCAACCGTTCGATTTTGCCGCATTTGCCCCCTTCCCGGCAGCGCCGTACTACAATGGCTCTTACGACCCCGAGACGATGCGGCAGTTTGCTATGATGCACCACCACCAAGGCTTGATGCAGGGCTCTGGCGGAAAGACGACAGAATCGAAGCCGAGACTCGCCAAGGACGAAGTTGACAAGCTTGAGAGGGAATTTCAGAAGAACAACAAACCCAACAGCAGTCTGAAGAAGCAGCTCGCTGAGGAAATGAACGTGGAGATTGCCAGAATTAACGTACTGCATTATCCTTCATGCACAATTTGGGCCGAGCTAACGTTGTACAGAATTGGTTCCAAAACCGACGGGCAAAGGCCAAGCAGGAGAGGAGAGCACAGGAAAACGAGGCTCGTCGGAAGTCAGATCAAGCCGGCGAGAGCACAGCTACCAGCCCCGACACCGTCAAGGAGTATTACGCCTCCAACGACCAAGAAGAAGACCTTCGCCCATCCGCCGCCCCTTTCCCTCCCGTCAATGCAAAGACAATCGAGACGCCGTCCGTCCGAGAGAGCCCGCCTGTTGAGGAGTCAGAGATCACCGATGGATTGGAGGAAAAGCAGCAGACCACAACCGAAGGAACCGATTCCGACTACGCCTCGCCTGATTCGACCGTTTTCCAACCTCAGGATCTCGACATCAGCTACTCTTTGACCACAGAAAACTTCTTTGCCGGTCAAACCTCATGCGACTTTTCGTCTTCCCTACCTTCAGACGCCAGCACCCAAGCACCCTGCCTGACGCTGTCGATACCGAGCCAGTTCATGCCACAGATTGTCGACTCCGCGAGCGCTTCGTCCCTGTCTTCCTCGTACCAGCACTTGTCGGCGTCTACCGACATGGACGAAGCACTGGCGTCCCACTACATGTCTAGCAGCTTGGGCGACTCTGTTCAGATCGACATCAAGCAAGAGCACCTCCAGGGTGAGGTTATGAGCAATTTCGACCAGTTCTCCCCGGAATCCATGAGCCACTCGCCGCCGGAAATCACCACGCCAGACTTCCGACTCAAATCGACGCCCACAATCGACATCGCCAGCCGAAGGAACTCCAAGCGGCCGGCGCAGCTTGTCAGCTGCATGCGCAGCCAGTCGTACAACTTCTCGGGGCCCAAAACTGGGATTGAAATGCCCAGGCGGATGGAAGCACCAAGCCCGATGCGGCGTGTAGCATCGGCCACCGGCAACTTTCCTAGGGGTATCCAGAAGGCCACCAGCGCCGGGCCACGGTCACCGTTGTACTTTGACCGCAACCAGGAGAACCTCATCCTACAAATGGCCTCACACTCGCCAGCATCTCGAGGTTCGGTAGCACCCCCAACGCCCAACACGCCAGTGGTACCCAGTCAGCAAAACATGCGCGAGGCGACTGTCTCGTCCATGTCATCTGAGGAGGACAAGGGTTACAGCATGCAGTCCAGCTTGACGGTGCCCCATTACGCCATGGACCCGACCATGAGGACGCCGCCCGACACTCCCGGGTTGATGACGAACATGTCGAACTCGCTGTTCCCGACCTTTGACTACAACGTGCCAGACGATCCTCTCACGACGCCGAGCTTCGGCGCATTCGAGCAGGAGTTTCCCCTGCTGTCCAACAGCGTCCCCACGTACGTCGCTCAGGGCTGCGCAAGCCAGCCGGTGACGCCCTCGTTCCCACCCAGCAACATGGGACCGGCTTTCTACTCAGCGTCGTACGGCGGCGGCAACACTGAGTACAACTGGTCGGATGCGTCATCCGTGTCAGCCAAGCCGTCACCCGAGCAATCAAGATCAAGACAGTTTCAGTTTACCAACATGACTGCACAAGATTTCCACGGGGAGTAACATGTCACGGTCATTCATTCACTCCCGTCAGTTGTATTCGACGACGGTCGGGCCGAAGTGTTTGCATGTGTACAATACTCTGGCGTTTCTTCTTTCTTTTTTCCATCATGTTTCGTTTTTCTTTTGCACTTGCCAGCGACGGCGACGTTTACATCGGCGCGTTACCGGACTACGCGGAACTTTTCCTATCTAATCAGCAACGATTTCCCATCGACGATACCTACACCGCCACCAACAAACCTCATCAACAACAACATCAACAACATACACCAAAGAAGCAATCCCTTACTTAATGTAATGATATACATACGGCTAATGTCCTGCTGGCGGCGGCGCTGTTTGTGGCTGGAGAGAAAAAAAAAGGAGAAAGGACCTGGATACCCAACGTCGGCATAAGCGAAGAGGGGGAAGGCTATGGATATTTCACATCGCGGGTCGGTTCATAGGACCCCGGGGCAAACACCGGGGGGGACGGGAGCATGTATTGGGCGAACTGGTTTTTTTCAGATCCAGGTTGGCACACATGGACACGCGAGATGGGAGGCGCAGGGCTGGAGGGAGGCGCGAAAGGGTTTTTGTATTGGGGCAACGAGTCCCGGGCGAGAAGAGAAAGGCAGGATCAAGAGGTCAACAATGAAAGGAGTCGCCGCAACTCATGACCCGGTGTCGGAGTATTTGACGTGCATGATTGCCTACCTGGGCCCCGTTGGATAAGTGACAAATCAGCAGCGCTGCTGAGGAGGATGGGACGGCGGTAGCGTTGTCCGGGGACACTGGTCTGCCCGGAGATATCCCGGGTCCATGGGCGATGGGCAGGGGGCTGGCGATGGCGAGGCCCGAGGGTGAGGTGAGGTGAGGTTGCAGCAGAGTTGGGCGGCTTCTCCACCGCAGGAATGCCATTCGCCAATGGGCGGGCGTCACGGTCATGAGCTTTGTGTGGGGAAAGAAGCCCGTGGATCTGCAGCGTCTTTTTCCGCTGCGAGACACGGCATTCCCTCCTTTGTTGGTCTCTTCTCACCCAAGGTGCGCCGTGCCACATGGATTCAGGGTCAAGGCCCGGCGAGGAATGTGGATGAGACCTTTGCTCTCAGACCGCCATTCGCATACGGGAGATAACCCTGCCACGCCTGCTTGCCTGCGGCCGAGTGTGTTTTCTCTTCCATTCCTTGGCCACGCGGGCATGCCCGAAGGCTGATACACACAAGACATCTCACCCAGCCCGCCGGTAGTACGCACATTCCAGTGGGCGCATTCCCTCAGAGAAGCGAAGCCCCAGGCAGAAACCACCCCCGTTCCACTGACTAATTCAACCCAAGAAATGCCCGGGCCCCTGCGGCCCAAGCCTCAGGTACCCTACCCAAGGTAGGTGAGAGTGGTTCTTCAGCGGTTCTTCATTCCCCAAACCCCATCCCCCGTCCCCATGTTTCCCCGCATCTCCCCCCCCAAACAGCCAACCTGCGGTCACCTCACTACCGCTCATGACAGCCGGGCATCCACCTGCTCTGTCGCGACCCATGCCCATACCACCAAAAGAGGCCATCATAACCACTCGATGCTAGCCCGCTTCCAGCTGCGATTGGCCTTTCTTCTCTCCTCGCCTCACCTACCGCCGAAGTCCCCCCGTTGTTACCCCAAAAGTGGCACCCTGTGAGCATACTTAGCAGTAGTGCTTTGCGGGGAGGGGCCGCTCTGCGTGTCTCTTGGCCCTTCAACGGAGCATCATGGCTCAAGGCAGACTGCCTGCCGGCCCCTTGACTCCATTCTGTTCACCCCGTGATCGAGGCCCCTCGTCGTGTAAACAAACCCGGCCGTCCTCGGTCCGATATATCCTGGTTTCTTTGGCCCTGGCTGCGCGGTGGTTTCCTGCTTCGCTTGCTCTTGGCATATTGCTAATGGGGCAGCCAGAAGACACAGTGCCGTCTTGATGGACAGCTCGACGTATAAGAAGGGTGACGATGGCCCTGGTGGCCCGTCAGCCCCGGTGTCGTCACTCCACCGCCGCGAACCCCATCGATTTGCTCGTGCGAGGCGCGTTCTATCTACCGTTCTGACCATGGCCTTCACTGCCTACCTGCTGGCAACGTGCCTCTACCTCCTCCCGGTCTTTTCCGCAACTATTCGTCACCGAGACGATGGTCCCGTTGTCGGAGTGAAGAACGGTTCTTATGCTGGCCTCCACAGTGCCGAGTACAACCAGGACTTCTTCCTCGGAATTCCCTATGCCAAGGTGACATCAACGGAGCTTTTCACGTCCAGAATTGTGCACTATTAACACGCCTCCGTAGACCCCTGAACGCTTCCGCATCGCCGAGAGCCTCAACTCGACATGGGAGGGCACCCACGCTGCCACGGAGTACCCCAAGCACTGCATCGGCTATGGCTCTGACATGATTGGCTACGAGTCATCAGAGGACTGCCTGTACCTCAACGTCGTCCGGCCGGCCGGCGTGTCTCCTGACGCACAGCTGCCCGTTGCCGTTTGGATCCACGGAGGAGGTCTGGTATGGCTTTGTCCTTGAAACCCTCCGTCCAAACCAGAGCTAACATGATCAAGTATATGGGAGGCTCCGCAGACAGACGCTACAACCTTTCGTTCATTGTCCAGAACAGCGTCGAGCAGGGCACGCCCGTCATTGGTGTCAGTCTCAACTACCGCCTCTCCGTATTCGGCTTCCCCGTTGGCAAGGAGGCCGTCGCGGCCAGCGCCACCAATCTCGGCTTCCGAGACCAGAGACTGGCTCTGCGATGGGTCAACGAGAACATTGCCAGCTTTGGCGGCGCTCCAGACAAGGTCACCATCTTTGGCGAGAGCTCCGGTGCGGAGAGTGTCTCTGCGCAGGTTCTGGCTTACAACGGTATGCTGGCTGTTCTTGTCTCTGTCTACGTGTGCGTGACTGACACGTAATCGCAGGAAAACATGACGGCCTCTTCAGGGGTGCCATTGCCCAGTCAGGCTTCGGCGGCGTCATCCCCCGGTTCGCCGGAGGCTTCAACAACACGGAAGAGTACCAGCGAAACTATGACGCATTGGTCTCCAACATTTCCTCCTGCGCCTCGACTGTCGGTACGCAGGCGTCTCTCGAGTGTCTCCGCACCGCGCCCCTTGAGGAGTTCAACGCCTTCCTCAACGGCACGAGTTCTGGGGATCTGGTCTTTCCGCCGGTTCTCGACGGCGACTTCATCGCCGATTTCGCTACCAACCAGATCGAGCGCGGCGACTTTGCCAAGGTTCCCATTCTTATCGGCTCCAACACGGACGAGGGCTCCGACTTTGGTCAGGGCCACGGGCCGAACGGCGGGCCAGTGAACACCGACGACGACTTCCGGTACGCCGTCAACACCAGGATCCCCGACAACGCGGAGGAGACCACGGGCAATTCCGCCGAGGAGCTTATCGAGCAGGTTTTGGCCCTGTACCCGGACGACCAAGCCCAGGGTATCCCCAGCCTGAAGACCTGGCCGCACGTCATCCAGCCCGGTGAGGAGATTGCGGTGCAGCGTGGCCTGCAGCAGCGACGCACCGGCGCCTTCTTTGGTGACTTGTAAGTTTTGTTCGAAGTTTTCCACGCAAGGTGCGCCGAGACTGACGGGTGCTTTCTGCAGATCGTTCGGGTTCCTCAGGCGGAGGGCCAACATCGGCTGGTCCAAACACAACATCCCCTCGTATGCATACCGCTTCGACGTCACGGTGAACGGGAACCCGCCGTACATTGGCGCGACTCACTTTGTGGAGGTAAGCTTTACGCTTTTCTCGTAGCATATCCGAAAGGCTCGTCCCTGCTGACAGCGAAAAATCAGGTCGCTTTCGTGTTCTATAACCTCAACGGCGGCGGATACGACGTCAACCCATTCGGGGGCAACGACACAGCCTACACGGAAAAGGCCGCCGCCCTCGCCAAGACCATCTCCTCGGCCTGGATCAACTTCTTCGTCGGGCTTGACCCTAACGGTGCGCCAGGTCTGGAATCCTGGCCGGTCTACAAGACGGATGCCGGGGCGGCAAGCGATGTCGTCTTTGGCATCAACGGCACCACTGTTGAGACGGACGACTGGAGAAAGGAGGGCATAGACTGGATGATCGACCACGGCTTGTCAATCTTTGGAAACTAACGATTGTGCACATGGCAGGATTTTGGGTAACACTTTACTTTGGGGCACTTCTCGGCGCCATCCCAGGGGAACAGTTATCCCTTGGGTATCACTTTGACACATATACATGACGAGTTCGTCAAGTGACCGCAAAACCCTGGCCGTTCCAAGTGAAATCGCCACCCTTGTGATGGTGGATGCAGTTTCCCTAGTGGCTTGGTTGTGAGAAATTATACTACTGCAACTCACATCTCCTCAGCTAAGGTACTCATGATAGCTATCCTTGGCGGTGCGGTGGCTCGCTCTCGGCCCTGGTGGCCTCTAAGTTGCGACCCGGTTAATAGAGTTGCAAAGAAATCGACTCTACAGCATCGTGCAGACGGCCCAATTTCGTCTGCTCGATACGAGAGCTTAAAGCGCCACAAACCTCGAACGGATGCCAAGGTGACCAACCTCCCGTGCTGCCCGCAATGGTGCTGTGGAGCAAAAGTGAATCGCGAGGCCTCGGCCGCAGGTTGACGTCTTTGTTGGCGCCTCGTAGTTGTCGGCGTCATTCGTAACGCCCTCGCCGGGCACCACGGCCGCTAAGGCAGATCGGGGCCGATGTGGGGGCGTGTCTCCCCGCCCGGGGAGTGCCTCCGGTGCTCGCCTTGTACGCCGCAGCAATCCAAGATCCTGCCGAATACAGCTTACACATTGGCTGGTGCCGCCGACGGTCCCGCGCAGATTATTCTAATATACCTAGGTACTTATGGCAAATGTGAGTCGGCTGTTATTTTAGTAATCATAATTGTTTATATCGTTTCTTTTGACGTTGCCAGATACTTGTTCGGTTATTAATTACTCAAATATTTTTTAATAGTTCTTTCTCTTTAACCATTTAACGCTAATCTATCCCGGGTAGAGGTTGCTCAAAGTTCTTTAGAGGGTAAACAAAATAAACTTCAAAGGGGTGAGGAACGAGAAATGGGACAGAATAGTGATGGCTAACCGTACAGAAACGTCGAAAAACGAGAGAACATTAGTCCATGGCGAGGCAAGGGTGGAAACACGGTGCTCGGATAACAGCCTGTCATAATTCAGGTTGCTTCATGTTTTCGAAGTTACAACCTACGAAGAACTGCGAATCACATAGGTTGCGCCAACACCTCGTCAGGCTGTTGCAATGTCATGCTTTAATTAGACAATCAAGTTCACCACCGTATTGCTCGGCTTCATTCATACGTTCGTCAGCATGATAATCCTGCTGCAGTCATGCTGCCTACAAATTCTGTGATTTCCCTCGAAACCCTTGTGGAGATCGGGCTCTCACAGAGAAAGGCAGAACCACTCTGGCAGCAATGGCCAGACTGGCCGGATGGGTCCCCTCGTCGAAAGACCGATCCTTGCGATGGGGGTCTCCAAATGACGTTTGACAACTCCTTTATTGCAAACCTGGAGAGAGCCGACAATGATGTTTAGGGTGATAGCGGAACAAAATGGTGAAGTTTACTCAGTCGCTACGGCGTCGACAGCAACACACAAGATGCTATAATGAGCCCCGACCTCAAACGCATTCGCTTGACCTAATCTGCTCGGTTTTGGGCCAAAGATACTGTCGAGATGTGCTGCGCCTGGTTGCAAGACACAGACAAGATGGCAACACTTGTGCACGCACAAATCTCTACAGTGTTACACAATGACCAGTCACACGATAATATTCTGTGGACAACCGAGGATGGAGCCTCGAAGTATTTGGCTCTATTCAAAGTCGCAGACTTGGGTCGTGCCCATTGGTTTCTCAGCCAGAATGGCGCAATTGACTTCATGGCCGATCTCCGGAGTCCTTGTCCCTCGGACTTTTCTGGATATTCTTCATAATTCTACTTCAGTTCTCAACTCGGAGAAGTACAAATCGAAGGCGCTTACGCAAAAGCGCAGGGCGAACTTTTTGACAATCGCGCTCATGCAGATCACCATACCAGCCGGCCAGCTTGACAAGCTTCCTCAGGAAAGAAAGCTCTACGTGCACTGGCAGAACCTCCTTTGGAATCAAGTGTGCTGAGCAGTTTATAATGTACTGCAAAGCAGCAAGATTCCGCAATAACCAAAGACAAGTTTACAGACTAACGACATTGAGTCCCAAAGAGCAAAAAGTGCCCGGGAAGGCAATGGCCGGCTTCACTGACGAGAATGACCAGTTTCTGTGTGAAGTGTTCGCGTCTGGGGCATAGGATACAGTGCTAAGCATGCCATGAACCAACGGAAGCACTGCCTCTGTTTTGACAGCAGAATTGAATGAATGAAGAAAATGTGAAGAGCGAGGAAAAAAAAGGAGAATGCTCAGAGTGACGTTGCCGAGTTGCCGGGACATATGTTAGGTCATGGTACTTTTGCGGCGCAAGATCGAATCGACTTCCCTCTTGGGACGGAGCCGTCTTGGTATACATACCCGCGCGCCGCCGCCCGTGCGTGGCGCATCAAATCCAACGTCAACCTCACTTACACGGGCGAAACACGAGAAACAATCGCCTGCCCATCTGCAAGCCCGAAAATGTCCCACCCAACCCCCATAATCCCCAAGGCCCTCCCCCGAAACGCCAAAATCGCCCTCGTCTCGCCCTCCTCCCGCATAAACAACCTCATCCCGGACCCCCTCTCCCGCTCCGTAGCCCTCCTCACCTCCCTCGGCTACTCCGTAACGACATTCTTCATCAACGACGGCGAAGATGCCGACACCGTCGCGGAGGACGGCAGGCCGATCGCCGCCTCCATCGCCAACCGCCTCGCCGAGCTCCGCGCCGCCTTCTCCGACCCGTCCGTCGACGCCGTGCTCTGCACCATCGGCGGCGCCACCATGACGGAGCTCATCCCCCACCTGATCGAAGACGCGGAGCTGCACAGGCTGGTCCGCGAAAACCCCAAGATCCTCGTCGGCTACTCCGACATCACCGTCCTCCACTGGTGTCTGCGCGCCCTCGCCGGCCTGCGGACGTTTTACGGCCCGTGTGCGGTCTCCGAGCTGGGCGAGGCCGTCACTTCCACCCCGGAATCCCTGGCGACCTTTCCGTCCCGCGAGGTTTCCCACGACGGAGCGAAGGCTGCGGACGACGGCGGTTACCTCCAGGACTTTAACCTCGCAAACCTCCTCGCCGTCGTCTCCCACCCGAACAAACCCCTCGGCCCCGTCGCGCGCTCAAAGTTCTACGCGCCCCTCCTCCCGCCCTATTTCCTCGCCCCGTCGACCTCCCCGACCTCCACGGCCCCGCGCTCCCTTCTCCACTCCCCCGCATGGACCTGGCTCCGCCCCGGCCGCGCCGAGGGCCGTCTCTTCGGCGGGTGCCTGACCGTCGTCGCCCGCATCCAGGGCATCCCCCGCATCTCCCCGGACTGGGAGGGCAGGATCCTCTTCCTCGAGTCCGCCATGGCCGAGGGCGACCTGTCCAAGGGGAACCCCCTTGGCAAGGTCCGGCAGGCCGTCGCCGACATCGCCGCGTGGGGCGTCTTCGACGAGATCGCGGGGCTAGTCGTCGGCAGGCCGTACGGATACGACTCGGAGCGGGCGAGGGCCGAGTACGCCGCCGTCTTCCGGGGCTTGCTCTGCCACGGGCGCTTGGCCAGGCGCGCGTTTCCCATCCTGATAAACGTCGATGTCGGGCACACCTCGCCCATGGTGACGTTGCCGATGGACGCGCTGGCGGTGCTGGACTCGGAGAGGGACGAGTTTGCCATCACGGAAGCGGCTGTGGTCTGACTGAAGTTCTGGCATGAGGCTTCTATAAATGTTTACTTGAGAGAAGCCGTGATGCACTCCTCACAGCGGGCAGAACGCCCAGCATAATATCGTCGTGTCTTTCTTCTCCGTCGGGGCAGTTTTGGAAAGCAACTCCACCGACAGCTAAGGTAGTCAGTGAAACACAAACGCAATGCCTTCCAGGCACCCGTCTCGCTTGCTATGTGTTATATATAGGCGGTTCGTTGCCCTGGGTATTACTTTGTATTACATGACATGACATGGTATCTTGTCCTAGCCATACTCGTGTCAACCTCCCGTATTTCCGGCTTCCCGTTCCCCCTTCATGTTCGTGTATATTCGTCGTGATGAGCAGAAGGAAATCTTGGAGAGAGTCCCTCCCCCGAGCAGCGACTGACTGTTACTACCTTTGAACCCCGAACCAGAAAAAGCACAAAGACCCTCGAGGAAATGACTCCAAACGCTTCGCTGATGCAATTTCTGGGGGTTGCCCGGTACGATAAAAATGATCGTGTACTTTTATAGAAGAAAATATGTGTGTTGGATGGCGGCCCCGGCGCTCATGTGCCGTCCGTTCTCACCTCCTGGACGGCGAGGACGTCAAAACCAACTGATGATTTGTGGCCCTAGTAGAAACCATCATTGGTGTTGCTCCTGGAGCTGGGCGTCGACTGGGCCGAGCTGCTAGCATCACTAGGCGTAGGCGGCTCCACGACCTGGCTCTTGATCGTCATGATCCATTCGTGCTGGAGAAGCTCCACGGCAGACGCCCTCTTCTTCGGGTCTCTGGTGAAGCATCTCTGGAGGAAGTCGATGCCCTGAGGGCTAAGTTGATCGGTCGATGGCAACTGAGGCGGGTTACCCTGGGCGATGTTGTACATGATGGCCCACTCATTGTCCAGGTTGGCCCATGGTCGGCGGCCTGTGGCCATCTCGAGAATGACGCAACCCAGAGACCATACATCCACTGCGCCGGCCCTGCCTGGGTTCTCACCCTTGATGACCTCGGGAGACATATACATTGGCGTTCCCGTCATTGACTTATTCGGCTTCGTCGCGGTGATGTCCTGTACAAGTGTCTTGCCTTGTCTGGCAATCACCTTGGCGGCACCAAAGTCGACGTACTTGATGATACCGTTGTGATCAAGAAGAATGTCTGAAAATCGTTAGCACGAGGCGACTTATATCGGATCGAATCCCACTCACTCTCTGGTTTGATATCGCGATGGGCAATGCCGCTCTCGTGGAGGTACGCGAGACCCTCGAGCAGCTGCAGCGCGTAAACCATTGTGACTTGTTCATCCTCAATACGACCATGCTCCAAAAGGTTCGCGAGCGAGCCACCCTGACAGAACTCCATAAAGATGTAGACTCTGTCTCGGTGCACTTCGATACCGTAGTACGAGACAACGTTGGGATGATCGAGCACCTCCAAAACACCCATCTCATCCTTGATCTGCTCGGCAATGGTTGGGATCAACTTGGGGTCCTGCAGACGAATCTCCTTGACGGCCATCAAGTGGCCAGAGTCCAGGTTCATAGCGGCGTAGACATTGCCAAAAGTACCACCACCGACGAAGTGACCTTGTTGCCAACGCATCGTGATGTTGGTAGCCGAGGACGAGAGATATGCCAGTGATCGGTCGACTTCGTTGTTCCCTTCGAGCACCCGACCAAGTGCTTGTCTCTCGGCTTCCTTTGCCTTCCTAATCTCGTCGACCTTGTCGATTTCCTCCAGTCGTTGCTCCGTGATGTACTTGGAGGCTTCGTGGTCGTCGAGCATCCGATTTTTATCAAGGCGCTTGAACTGACCAACCAGAGCCTCGATGCGCTCTTTCTCGGCTTGGGCGGCCAAGTTGGATCTCGCCCCCATGATATCAAAGTGCGAGATCAGAAGAGCCATGCAGCCGGCTACCTTAGCCCGAAGCCTTGCATACTCGTCCTCACCCAAAGCCAGAATATGTCTCCCCCTGGTCATTCCCATGGCGAACTCCAGAGCCAAGACCGCCCATCGGAACGTCTTTCGATCCGATGCGATACAGTCATCGCAGATGAAGCTGACCCAATCCAGCGCGAGCTTGGTGAGCTTCAGGTTGTTCATCTGCTTTCGGTTGCTGTCCATGACAAGCAGTGAACGTTGGCCGAATTCCGTCGCAAAGACGAAGCAAGTCTGGATGAGCTCCTGAACCTCCCTGCCCTCGGTCTGCTTTCGAATGATCTCGACACTGTCCATGAAGTTGTTGGATAGCTTGTAGGCAACACGCCTGATCTCCATAAGACGCGAGTTGACCTTGTGCAGGTTCGACCTCTGCTCGACGACGAGATCAACATGCATGTCCACAGCGTCAATGAAGGCCTTTCTGGCGTTGACGAGCCGGGCTTGAGCCCCAGCAGCGACGAGCCTCATGTGTCCCTTCTTCAGATCAATGTTCCGTTCCTTGACTGCCAACGGCACGACGTCGCCGAACCAGTGCGGCGTGCTTTCGGGGCGAAGAATGAGCAGATAGGGGTCGCTTGCATCCTCGGCAAACTGCTCCGGCGAGCTTAGACCCAAGATGGACTGGATCGCGTCGTGTCTTTCGACCAGCGACGACGAAGCCATGATGAAGATGCCATCCTGCTCATAGAAGTCTGTGAAGACCTGGAAGTGGCCCGAGGTTATCAGTCTGTCGTAAAACTCTTGAAGTTTCTCGGGCGCAAAAGCGATGCTGAAATCGGACGCGTTTTCGTAGTTTTCGCTCAACATCCTGGAGAAACGCTGCAGCATACGCTGTCTCACTCGGACGGAGTCGAGGCACTGCTTGTATCTCTTGCTCATCTCGGCTGTGCTCTCCTTCGGCTTGACCTGGAGCTCCTTCTCAAAGGTCACACTAAGACGATTGATGGCCTTGAAAGTCAGGGAACTGAACTGTTCGGCCACTTCGACGTCTCCGCCCTGTAAGTGACTTCCGATCTCGTTGGCAAAATCCCATTCTTGGAACAGCAGCTCAGCCTCCTTGAAGGTGTTCTTGTTGCCGCTGAGCTTCCAGTTAAGCATCTTGAAATAGTACTTGAGAGCGTCTAGGACAACTTGGTCGAACGATTCGTCGATGCAAGGCGGTAACTCCCAGCCGGGTTCCGGCTGTGTGACGGTCAGACATTCCAGCTTGATTCGGATGGCTAGCTTGAGGAGAAGCTGAAATTGACTGATCATCTGGTCTTGCATCATCGGGTTTTGCTGTGCGGACTCCTTGACCTTCTTAGCGTAAGCGAGTCGCATCTTGATGATTTCCTCGATCAGACGGGATGGGAAGCTAATCAGCGTCAGAAGCTCCTCGATGTATGGAGGCAGGTGTCGTTTCTGAAAGGCAGCGAAGTTGCGGATCAGGGTGTCCTTGGATTTGTTGATCACGGTCGAGATGCCCGGCAACATGCCCTTGTGGGCATCCTTGTTCTTCTCGTCGTCAAACTCCTCGTCGTACAGAGATTTCAGACCGTCTTCCTTCATCAACCGGTCGAGGAATGAGGACTCATCCGAGATTCCGTTACCGACAGGCGAGCGTTGGCGTGTCCGCGTAAAGTCCAGTTCGTCGTTGCCGACCCACTTCTTGAGGATGGCGAGCTCGGTGTTGATGAGCTCGTTGGTGTTGTACCAAGAGATGATGGATTCCGATGCCTCGTGGAAGAGCGGAGAGTTGGCAGACTGGTGTTCGGCGGCCAGAGAGGTCCACGAGGGATACAGGCTCTCGCATTTGTCAATCTTCTTCACCACATCCTTGACCTGCTCGTAGGGGGGTTTCCCGGCCTCACTCTCGCCCTTGACGGAGAAGTTGATGATCTCGTCCAAGGTGCGGTCCAACGCCGAGCGGGCTTCCTCCACCATCCGCCTTTGGACGGGAAGGTGTCTTCCACAGACTTTCGAGCGAATACCCAGCCAAAGCTCAGCCTTTTGCCCACTCTTTCCCACGGCCTGCTCGTTGGACCCAATCAGACGCTTCTTTTCCTGCCTGACAACGTCTCCCGTCAAAACAGCCTCCAACATGCCATGCCATTCCAACCGCTCACGGTTCGCGGGGTCCTTGAGGTCCTCGTCGGTGGGTTGGAGGTCGTCGTTGTTGTAAAACATGATGGTTTCCTGGTCGTATCTGTCGTCGAAGGGGCCCTCTGACGAGGGAGTCTCCCCCTCGGAGTCGGAATCGCCGCCTTGACTCATGCCGTTGGCGTAGCCGTCGAAAGGGTATCCGTCAACATTGTCCTGGCGCAATCTCTGTACGTATGCCCTCTCCTGCTGGCGGAACCTCTCGCTGGGACGAGGCCGGCCCCTAGACGACGCTCGAACGGTCTCGACGAAGGAGGGAGGGGCTTGCGGCTGTGGTCTGCGGTGGGCAGCGGGGGCGTAGGTGTTGGAGGGAGTTCTCGCGGGGGCGCTGGGTCTCTGAGTCTTTGTGGTGGCGGCGCCGTTGGTGTAGGCGCCATCGCTGTCGCTGGCGTTGCTTCGCAGACTCCGGGTGGTGCCGTTGGCTACGGCAGCCTGGACGAGGTTTGACATGGAGCCGACGTGGCCCTCTTGGTATCGTGCGAGAGAACCGACCTCATCCTGGCGCTCGAGGGCGTGAGGGTCGTCGGGATGGGAATCGGCAGACGAGGCAGAGTTGTCCGAGTCAACGGCGATGGGGAGCGGACGCTGTGGCATGATCTTGTCGGGGCGCAGTTCTTCGTCTCCGTTGGAGAATCGCACAGCGCGAGGGGACGGCTCGGTGGACATTTTGGCTGGTTGTATATCGGTTGGGGTGGTCCCTGGTGAGGCGATGGGTGTTCCCGATACGGGCGTGGTCGGCCGGGCGCGCCTCGGTCTGCCGCTCAGCACTGCAGCTGCCTGTGGAGCCTCGTCCGAAAGAGGGACAGCAGCATGCAATGGGGAGGCGACAGAGACGGAAAGGCCTGCGAGTCGACCGTTTGGGGGTGCGAATTGAACGGAAATTAGGATGACATGAGGCAACGGTATCCGCGTCGACTGGTCTGGATGACCGGCAGCTGGGGTGTTTGTGTGTGTGTGTGTGGGAAGCTACCTCGAGGTAAGGTAGCGAGAGCAATGCGAATGGCACCGGCACTGGGTGAGCGGTAGCCCTCGGAGTGGGGGGAAACGGCAGGAGTATCCGTGGAGAGAAGATGGGAGAAAAAAAAATGCTGTGGCAAGGCAGATCACGATGCCTTCGCGGAACCCGCAGTCGAAATGAGGTCGACGTGAAATTTGATATGGAGAGGACGGAGCAGAAGGGACCAGCAGGCGAAAAGGGAGCGCGACGGCGGACGGTGCTGGCGGGCGGCGATTGGCTGGGGGCGGAGGCTAAAAGTCGCCCAGCGCAAGGGTGCGGCGGGCAATCAGCGGGGACAAGCCCGGACGTCGAACGCTACCTCAGTACCTACCTTAAGGTACTAACACGCCCAGAGGTTAAAGGACTGCCAGGAGGTGCTAACCGCGATGCGCTGCGCTGAATCACCCAGGTAGGTAGATTACCTAGATAGGTAGGTAGGTAGGTACTGAGGAGTATCTTAGGCCGTGCAGCAGCAGTTCCGCCGTCTTCGCAGGCGACGTTTCTCATAGGCTGGCGCGGCGGTCGAGGCAGGGACTGCCAACTGGCATCCCGGCGGGAGCTTTCTGCGGGGGGTGCTTGCCAAGATGGGTGCCTTTTAGCCTAGGTATGTACCTAGGTAAGGTAGGTAGGTCCCGTTTAGGGTGTTGGGACGCGCGCTGGAGGCTGGAGCTTCTGGAGACGGCCCCGAGGTGTGGCTGCGTGGCCCCCTGTCTGACCACGCGATGCTCCGTCCCGGTGTGGCCGTGGCCATCGAACCGTCCGCTGTGCGATCGAAAACGGACAGTCTCGAGGGCGATCCCAGACACAAACAGACTGTGGCGAGTGCCCACGCAATCCGCGCTGTGCCTCCTCTGCCGACGTGGCTTGGGCCGACACACTCGCGGTCCAGTCCATCATGAGCCGACCTGAGGTGCTGAGCCAGGCCCCGGGCAGTCCGCCTTCAGACGGCATCTCGCGAGCTCCCTCGTCGGGTCTGATGTTGATCTCATGCTTCTCGATCCGAGTAACGCGACTGCCGATCCTCTCGCGCAGACATGTGCTTGCTGCTGTTGTTGGGACGGAGGGACCTAGTACTAGTGCCCCATCGTCCGTCTCATCGGCTTTTCATTTGCCATGCGGGCCTGAAGAACGCGGTCCAGCTTGCTGGTGCTTCTGGCTGGATGCCGTTGGACGAAGAAATGAAGCAATTGCAGGCGCATCAGCCCTCATTTCTGGCTTCATTTGAACGCGCCCTCATTTCAATCGCCGTCACTGTTTCGTTTCAGCAGGGCTCCTTGGACCCAGCAAGCACAACTAACTGCCTGGTTCGCTTGCCATGTTCCTGGTGTCATTCCGCCTTCTTGGGTCGCATTCAAGCTCGACGCTCGCAGTCTGCGACCGCTCCAGCAGATCGTCGGCCGAATGACGACTTATCTCGTCCGGACTGCGACTGAGATGGCCCCATATTTAACCGACTGCCTTATGTGACGCCGACGAGCAATCCAGGCACCACGCGGTGACGCCAATGACAGGATGCCGATGCGAAGCTTTGTTGTGTCTCTGTGACGGTGTGGAACATGTTTAAGGCACTGACAACACCACCAATCACTTACACCCCCCATGGAGCCAGCCTCACGCCGGGACACTATGAGCAGCAACCCAGCCCAATAACAATCGCGGTACCATTTACGAAAAGACTTCTTATCTTCTGCCGCTGATCTTTCATTCGGCTCCCTTGCCGCCCCGTGACCATGACTCGAGAGCCTTTCCAAGATAAGGCCTGCTGTCGGTGAAGTTGACGCAGTACCTTAGCACCGAACTTTCCACACAATGCAAAAATCGGAGTTGGGGTCAGCCTTGCCTACCTAAAGGTACGTCGGTAACCACCAACGGCGATAGACCCGACGAACCAACGCATTCACTTACACAGGCGGTTCGGGTTCGGTGTGTGAAGAATGCCTGGTTGCTGGCGGCTGCATTCCGACATCGCCTTCGGCAGCTTACCCCATTAGATACGTAGCTTGACGCTCGGCTTCTGTCCCGAGGCGGGCCCGCTTTCTTATCGGTTGTTATCGGTCCCGGGCCTCTTCTCCAAGCTCCTACTCCCCGCCTCCTCCCTCCTCCTCTCATCCGGGAACTCTCTCCTCAACCACCAGAAAATAATCAATTGACCGTCAAAATGACACGATCGAGACTGATCGCGGCCGCCAGGTCGGCCAGGCCACTGTTCGCTTCCCGCAGCCGCCATGCCCGCCCCCTCGCCATCAGCGCCAGCGCCAGCGCCGTCGGACTGACCTCCGCCTCGGCCCCGGTTCCGAAGGCAGTATCATCACGATTCTACTCGGCCGACGCCCGCAAAAACTGGAAGGAGAAGCTGGTCGAGTTCTCGAAGCAGGACAAGACGCCGCTGTACGATTTCCACGTCGCCCATGGCGGCAAGATGGTCATCTTTGGCGGCCACCACATGCCCGTGCAGTACGCAGGGCTGAGCCTCGCCGAGTCCCATCACTTCACCCGCAACCACGCCTCCCTCTTCGATGTCAGCCACATGGTCCAGCACCGCTTCACAGGACCGCTGGCCGCGGGATTCCTCGAGAAGGTCACTCCTTCCAGCGTCGCCGACATGCCCATCAACTCGAGCAAGCTGAGCACGTTCCTCTGGCCCGAGACCGGAGGCATCGTCGACGACACCATGATCACCCGCCTCGGCGAGAACGAGTACGCAGTTGTTTCCAACGCCGGCACGAGGGAGAAGATCTTCAAGTACCTCACGGAGCAGACCGCCGACCTGCAGAAGCCCGATAGCAACGATTTCTGGTGGGAGGTTCTCGAGGGATACGGTCTCATTGCCCTGCAGGGCCCCCAGGCCGCCGAGATCCTCCAGGAGGTTATCGACCCCGCAGACGGCCTGGACCTCAACCAGCTGTACTTTGGCAACACCGGCTTCGCCAAGCTTAGATACAAGGTCAACGGCGAGTGGAAGACGACCTCGGAGAAGGCCATGATCAGTCGGGGAGGATACACCGGAGAGGACGGCTTCGAGATCTCGTTCAAATCGACCAACGGCGAGGCGGACCCGCTAGCCCGGACTCTGCTCGAGGTCGCTGGCCCCGAGAGACTCCAGCTTGCCGGCCTCGGTGCGCGTGACAGCTTGCGCCTGGAGGCCGGCATGTGCCTGTACGGCCATGACATCGACGACACCACGACGCCGGTGGAGGGCAGCCTTTCTTGGATCATTCCCAAGGAGAGAAGGGCCAAGGGCGGCTTCCACGGTGCCGAGGTAATCACCAAGCAGCTCGTGCCCAAGAGCAAGGGCGGCGCCGGCATCGAGAGACGCCGCGTAGGCTTCGTCGTCACCGGCGCGCCTGCCCGCGAGGGTGCCGAGATCTTCACCAAGGACGGCGAGAAGGTCGGCGTCATCACCAGTGGGTCGCCTAGCCCTACGCTTGGCAAGCACATCGCCATGGGATACGTCAAGGAGGGACTGCACAAGTCTGGCACCGAGCTGGACGTTGTGGTGCGAGGTAAGAAGAGGGCGGCGACGGTGGCCAAGATGCCACTCGTCCCCAGCAAGTACTTCAAGGGGCCAACTCCCGCACCGGCGTAGAGGTGCCTCGTCTCAAGCTGTATCATTACGAAAAACTTTCAACAAGATATCCCCGCCGTTGTCGCGACGTGTTTGCTTGAGCCGGCGGCCTTGGCCGTCTGTCGTTTGCATCGGGAAGGAGTATCCGAGATATTCTAGAAACCCGAGCGCCAATGTATTTCAAACAAACGAGATTCCGCATCTGATAAGATCAAGCCGTGATGCCAAACAGAGTTTCAAAAGGCTCGCCTTGGGTGGTTTGAGACATGTGGCCGCGAAAAACCATGGGAGGCCATCACGGAGGAGAAGAGCGATGGCGACCCTCAAACGAGCGGCGAGATGATCTGGCAACGATAACCTGGTTTGCGACAAACATGGCAGCGGTTAGCAGCGTGAATCGACAGGATCGTGTTGCGTAGAATGTATGTTGAGAAGAGGAGAAAAGGGAAAGAAAAAACGAGACAGAAATCTTTTGGTGTTTGGCGGATGGAGCTAAGACGCTAGAGCGGATCCGGCTTAGTTTCGGAATGCAATGCATTGGCGGAAAGTGGGGCTCGAGGGCCTTCTCACAGGTGAACCGTCTTGTCGAGAGGCATCCGAGCCGAGTTTCGTTGCTAGCCTCCTGGACTCTTGCCCCGGCTAGGCTTGCCCGGCAGCAGCGGCGACAGCAGCAGAGGCAGCGGTTTGATCTGAACGCCATTCCCGAACTCGACCCTGATTGCGAGATGCGTGGCCGCGGATGGCTGACATTCGGTGACAGGCCGCTTTGTGCCAAGCTCTCGCATTCGGCGTTGTTCATCTGAGTGAGGTGGTGTATTGACTGTTGGTTGTGCCGACTGGACCCCTAAAGGATCGAATGTCACTCCCAGTCAACTGACCAACTCTGAGGGGAAGCGCAACACCATACCTAGACACTGCAATCCGGGGAAAGCGACTCCATGTGATTGGACGTGGTTCCATCTGGTTGCACACATTGACATGCCATGCCATCAGCCTCCTGTCACTGCGCCGCTGCCGAAGGAGTTGGCGAGCAGTCCAGAAGCATAATGGAAGGGCGTGACGTCAGTCCAGTCAGGCGAAGAGCGGCCACGAGCCAAACTCTCCGATATTGAACCTCGCTACAGCTCCCCCAGCCGCACAGCATGAAGGCCTGCCTTGGCACTTTTAAGCGGGAAAATAGACGAGAATTGCAGGAGATCATGGATATGTGGTACATCGGTGGTCGGGGGCATCACGCGGCCCCACGATGGAGAGCGGGCAGATCAAGCGACTGGCACGGGCAAGTGCCGTTGACTCGCGCCAACTAGCCCACCCCGGGATGCGGCGCTGCGGACTTATTTCTGGGCCAGAATGGTCACACTTCTGGTCTCGCGACCCCTCGGCGCGTGGGATGGGGCGGCAACGGCAAGGCCCATGGGGGCCGGTCAGAGGCCCCAATACCATCGGGACTCTGCCTCGCTGGTGTGAGGGTTGATGGAAGGGATGGGCTCGTGTACCGCGGTGGCTTCCCTGCGCCGAGAGCAGCACGGAGTCGAGGGCGGCCAGTGACAGCGTCGGCCGCGGTTGGCTGCTTGTCTCAGCCAGGAGGAGACCCTTCCCAGCGAGCAGTGGGTGTTGTGCGACGAACACACGTGTTGGCGTGCTGCGGCTCGATTGGCTGCTGGAACGAAGGTTTTCAGCCTTGTGGGCGCGGGATGCTGGAGACGAGCGAGTGTCTACCTACCTAAGGTACCTTACCTACCTAAGGCAAAGGTAGGCAGTGAGGGGTTTCACCTATGACCAGCCATGGACCTTGATGGTCTTATTTGCGATGTTTCCAGCGACGTGCACTGAGGGGCAGGGGCGGGGAAGAGCGGTCTCTTGCATCTCTCTCTGGAGAAGGCAGCGCGAGGCATGCGGCAACGTACGGCACGCAGTGGTCGGAAGACGCGGATGGGCAACACATAAGAAGGCGTGCGACGACCTTCCCGCAGGCCTGAGGAGGTCTCCTGGACGCCCAAGACAGCGCCCGTGATGCTTCCTTCCCGTGGCTCCGTCGCTCACTGACACCCTTCACCCCAGTCCGACCGGTCAGCAGCAGCGACGCTTGAACGACAGCGCGCCACCAAGCATCATCACTGCCTGTTCCGGCCGTCAGGTTAAAAGCCCAGCAGCGGGCGGCGGGAGGATCACCCCTCGAGTTCGACTGGTTTTTTTGGGGGGTCATCCCACCATTCTTCCCTTCGCAGCGCGGACAGCCGGGTTAACCCCCCCAGAGCTGTAACTGTGACGTGGACCCTACCTTGACAAGGCCTTTTTTGCTCTGCCGTGCAAGGTTGAGGGAGAGAAAAAGAAGAAGAAAAAAGAACAAGAGGCAAAGGTCATCATCCATCTATCCGTACCTACCTTACCTTGAGGCACCGACGGCGCATCAGGTGACCTCACCCCCAACCACGGTCTGTCAGCTCCCTGCCGGCCCCCCCCTGGTCCCTGCGCCCGCCTCGCCCAGCCCCAGAGCCCTGAAAGTCAAGTCACGGCCACGCCCAGAAACCGGTCGGTCCCTGTCGCTCGACAGACCGCACTCTCTTCATCTATTTTCTACGGGGACAAAAAAGAAGCTCGGGGAACGAAAACCATGATTTAATAACCTTGAATCGTCCCTCCCCCCGTCGAACGCCCCCTCGCCTCTTCTTCCAGCACGCGACAGTCGTCCTGTCCCTCCGTCCCTTCACCTTCTGCTCGTCCGGGCTGTCGCGCCCACACACGTCAAAGCTACAGAACATCAAACCAGGTACCGCGTCCAAGGCTCCCAGCAATGCGGTCTCTACCCGCAATAGTGGGCTTGCTGCCTCTGCACCTCGCCGTGCTCCAGCAGTTCCTGCATGCCGTCATTGCCACACCTGTCGCCAGCGGGCAGCAAAAAGTCATTGGCGCGTCCGCCGCAGACGTTCAGGAACAGCAGCCTCGCCGCTTGAACGGCAAGTTTCTGCATATTACAGGTATGTGGCATGCAACCCGACGACACCCATTGCCCTGTCACCTACCTGCTGCCTGCCTCTCACCTCTCTGCCGTCACTCCAGAGGTATGGATGGAACCAGGCGCCGGCTAACATGAGCGCTCCGGCGCAATTCTAGATTTCCATCCCGATCAGTTCTACCAAGCCCACACCTCCACCCAAGAAGATATCGCCTGCCACCGAGGCAAGGGGCCTGCGGGCTACTACGGCGCCGAGACGTCCGACTGTGACTCTCCCATCTCCCTGGTGAACGCAACATTCGACTGGATTGCCAAAAACATTGCAAATGATATCGACTTTGTCATTTGGACGGGCGACTCGGCCCGCCACGACAGTGATGAGACCATCCCTCGGAACGCGAGCCAAGTGCTCGGCACAAACCGATTGATCGCCGACAAGTTTTTCGAAACCTTCGCCGACACGAACGACGCCTCGCGCATGGCCGTCCCCGTCATTCCCACATTCGGTAACAACGACATCCTCCCGCACAACATCCTCCTGCCGGGTCCGAACAAGTGGCTGGGATACTACGCCGATATCTGGAGGCACTTTATTCCCGAGGAGCAACGCCACTCTTTTGGATTTGGCGGCTGGTTCTACGTCGAGGTCATCCCCAACAAGTTGGCCGTCTTCAGCTTGAACACTCTCTACTTCTTTGATCGAAATGCAGGCGTCGACGACTGCCAGCAGCCCTCGGAGCCGGGCTTCAAGCAGATGGAGTGGCTCCGCGTGCAGCTGCAATTCCTGCGCGAGCGCGGCATGAAGGCCATTCTCATGGGCCATGTCCCACCCGCCCGTACCGATAGCAAGAAGAACTGGGACGAGACTTGCTGGCAGAAATACAACCTTTGGATGCAACAGTACCGAGACGTTGTCGTGGGGTCATTGTACGGCCACATGAACATCGACCACTTCATTGTCCACGACACCAAGGAGATCGACATCAACATTCTCGGTGGGTTCGCCATCGACGACGAGGTTGGCCGTGAAGCTTTCGAGGACGAATTGGACATTCAGTCAACAGCGGACTACCTCCAAGAGTTGCGAGAGGGCTGGTCAAAGCTTCCCAACGTGTCCAAGGCGCTCCTGGAGGCGGAGTCCGTCGAGTCGGAGCAGACGGGCAAGAAGGGTAAGAAGGACAAGAAGAAGAAGAAGAAGCCGTCAAAGGATCTGGGCGGCAAGTATGCAGAGCGATACCACCTCTCTCTCATCGGCCCCAGCATCGTGCCCAATTACTTCCCCACGATTCGCATTGTGGAGTACAACATCTCCGGCCTCGAAAATGCAGCGGTCTGGACAGACTCGTTCACGAACGCGCTGCCTGCTGTTCAGATCCCGGACGACGACGACCCTGTCCACGAGGAGCTGAGGCGCGATGTCGAGGCTGCCAAGAAGAAGAAGAAGAAGAAGGGAAACAAGGGCAAGAAGCCGGACTTTTCAAAGGACCCAAACTTGGTCGTGCCCGAACCACCACCGGCGGGTTCTGGACCGGGCCCGGCCTATGCGCCTCAGCCCCTGACCTTCCTTGGATACACCCAGTACTTTGCGAACCTGACGTACATCAACAACGACATGACGCAGGAGGACAAGGACGCCTCGGGCAACAAGTGGCGCGACGGCATCCACAAAGACAAGGATCCCAAGTCCAAGAAGCCCGAGCCGAACCCGTTCGAGTTCGAAGTAGAGTACAGCACCTTCACCGACAAGATCTACGGACTGTCCGACCTGACCGTGCGGAGCTACGTCAAGCTGGCCCACCGCATCGGCCAGGAGAGTGCCAAGGGCAAGGCCCTGTCGGAAGACTTTGAAGAAGACGATGATGTCGAAGAAGACATGGCCGAAGATGATGACGAAGAACACGATGCCGACGATACAGACGAACATGACGTAGAGATAGAAAAGAAGAAAGGCAAGAAGGGTAAGAAGGGCGACAAGAACAAGAAGAAGAAGAAGAAGCATAACAAGGTGTGGCTGCATTTTCTAAAGCACGCATTTGTCAGGACGGTGCCGGAGAAGGATTTGAAGAAATTCTAGATAGAGCAAGACAGAGCGTGTGTGTTTGCTTGAAACGGCCGCGTGCGTTGATTCGGCAACCTGTTTTATTGGGTTTTTGTAGCTGCATGAGTTGTTAGATGCAGAGGGCGGCGTTCCGGGAGCACGGGCAAAGGCAGCGAAATTTGTGTTACTTCCCCCCCCGAGTCGCTAGCAGACTTGGCCCATTGCGGGAACTGGAGCATTTACAGATGGCAAGTTGCTTTTGTCGCTTTCTTCTATGGTAGCATGGCGAGGCATAGCTCTGCGAGCTTTTATTTTGAGCGGCGACTCTTGGAGTGAATCAAGAAATCATTTGGTCATTCATTACTTTTGGTCTACCGGCCTTGCACACAAACCAATTCTACAAAGCAAAATCGTATCCATAGACTACGACTACGGCCTTTTGTTGCCGTGTTTTTACCACTTTGCGACCCCATCGACGAAAGCGGACTCAATCACTCTCGCTAGCCGCCGGAGAGTCGGAAAAGCCGTTCCACTCCTCCTCCTCCTCCTCCGAGTCCTCGTCGGACTCGGCATTTACGCGCTCTTCAAGCTCCTCCGCATCGATGCCGAGCGCGCCGGAAATGTCCCAACGGTCGCCCTGGGCGGCCTGCCCGACGTACTTGACGAAGCGCAACGTCCCGCTGTCGCGCAGCACGAGCGTCAGCTTGTTCCACGCGGCGGCCTGGAAGAAGAGAATATTCTCGTCGTCGCCGCTCGATTTGTAGATGGCGGCGTCCTCGTCCTCGTCGCCGTCGTCGCCAGCCATGTACACCTCGTGGCCGCCGACCTCGATCTCCTCTTCCGGTTCCGGCTCAGGCTCACGCTTGGCCTTGGCCTTGCCTTTGCTCTTCTTGCCCTTCTTGGACTTGCCATTCGCCTTCTGTTCTTCCTCCTCCTCCTCTTCTTCTTCAGGCTTCTCCTCGTCGTCCTCGTCGCCCCAGCCCTTGCTCGGGGTGATGCCGAGGTTGAACTCGAGACGCGGCTTGCCCTCGTGGCCCGTAGCGAGCGTGTAGTCCTGACCGTGGCGGAAACGACGAGCCAGAAACTCGTGGTTCTCGATGACAGTACCCGTGGCGATCTGGAGCCACTCGCGGAACTGACGTGAGGGCAGGAGATGGTCGAGGAGCTCTGTCAGCGGGTTCTCTTCCTGGGAGCTGCGCAGCTCGTCGGCGCCTACGGGGTGCTGGTAAAGGTAGCGGTGCTTGTGCGGGGGCCGTGAGACCCGCCATGCCGACTTCTTCTCGATCTTGGAGCTGTCTTCCGGTAGAGGCTGCTTCTCCTGCGACTCAATGTACTCCTTCAGTCGCGCGCTGAACTTCTTGGACAAGATGTTGGACAGGGTGATGCTCGAGTTCTCCTCGAAGTGGTCGGCGATCTGCTCGAGCGTGTCCGGGGTGAGGTACGTCGGGGCGATGTACTTGAGCAGAAACTCGAGACCGGCTTCGTCAAAGGCCTGCGCCGGGTTCGAGCCGGGCTTGTCGACCTTGACGGGCCGCGAGCGCGGGGCGTCGTGCTGGTCCGGGTTGCCCTGCAGCTGCATGAGCCCAGAGTTCTTGACCTGCTTCTCTTCTGCGCCCTCGACGTAGCCGTCCTCGCCGATCTGGGGGATGTGGAACCAGCCGCTGATGGCCATGCGGATGCGGCCGCCGTCCTTCTCGAGCTGGGCCTTGGACTCGGCGTGGTAGACCTCCTCGACGTCGTGGAAGGACTCGCCCGGCTGAACGGCGAAGAAGGAGAGCTGGTTCCAGGCGGGCGGGATGACCTTGGTGTGATCGGCGGCGGGTGTCTTTGCGATCTCGCCGTCCTTGCCCTCGAGCTCGTGGACGGGGAAGAGGCGGAGGGCGCCACCCCACTCAGCCTTCCACGGCTTGTCCGGGTCGGTGAGGTAGAGAATGTAGCTGACCTTGCGGCTGCCGATGACGTCGTCGTGACAGAGGAGGTAGCAGCCGGGGGTGTAGACGTTGATGGCCATGTCCGTCTTGCGACCGCTCAGGGGCCCGCAGCCGGTGATGTGGGAGACGTAGTTACGGAAGGTCTCGGAGTAGATGGCGTCGCGCAGGGCGAGGAGAGAGGGGAGCTTGGCGAGTGCGTCATCGTCGAGGCCGTCGAGGTTGGCGAGATCGCCCGACTGGTGGATCTTGTAGATGTCGGTCTCCTTGGGGGTGAAGGAGACGTTCTCTCGGATCTCGTCGCGGACGGATCGCAGGAGCTTGTCGTCGACGAGACCGCTGATGACGGAGTGCTTGTAGGGGCTCGACTTGGCGTACTCGGAGGTGTAGGAGTCGAGGACCTTCTTGTCAAAGAGGCCTTTGCGGAACCTCGACTTTGCGACGTCGGCCGAAAGAGCTGTTGGGCACTCGGTGTTAGTGGGCGGGCAGTCTTTTTTTGGATCTGGGACATTGGCCTACTGGTCTTGGACTTCTTCTTGGACGGCTTCTTGTCGTCGATTCGCGAATCGGCCTTGCGCTTCATCCTGGGCGATCAATTGGGCTATCCTGACAGGTTGAAGCCCCCTTGTGCGCAGAGGAAGGGGAGGAAAAAGTTGCTGGCAACCAAGTTCATATGGATTTGGGCCAGAGCTTCGCTGGTCGGATCGGACGTGGGCTGAGGTCCCACATAAATTTTTTCCCATAGCAGCTGTTTTCGCGGCAAATCGTCCCATGGGCGGCGTTGGCCCCTGCAAACCGCCGCTGGCCCTCCGCCGCATCCTCCCGTCAGCTCGCCCCGTCCATTCAGTTCCAATTCTTACACTGCCGTCCACTACGGCCGCCGGGTTACCTAGGGACGGCAGCAGACAGGTGCGCCGCAGATCTGAAGGCGTCTGTGTCTATTCGCGCACACTCAGGCACCTGCATAAGATTTCAAGCGCCGGACGCTTCATTCACCAACGAGCCATGGCGAACCGCCAGCCTGACTGGTGGCCAGCCAATGTCGTGTGCAGTCATGTCTGTCATGTGCCCGACTACAACTCTTTCCAGGCGTTTGAGGTCGCAGACGGACGAGTTGGACGCAATGCGCCAGCAAACCGGCATCCGAGTGGTTTGCTTGCAGCTGCACGCCAAAGGAGACCAACGACATGTGCGAGAGAACGTCCCGGCCAACTCGAAGGGAGGGGACGCCTTGGTGGTGTGTGGCTTCCGGCTGGGCGGCCTCGGACGGACGACTTCTGAGGGCCGGACCTTCGGCGAGCCGTTGCCAGCCGCCGACCCCACGCCCCACCCCTCCTTCCCCGCCGTTGGGGAGGAGTATCCTCGTGCGTCAATTGCGGCTCCGGACGAATCCTCTTGGTCATTAGTGTCTCGATTGGGCAGCTCGTCATCTAACCCAGCTCCTTCGCCAAACTCAATCACGGATCACCCCGCTTGGAGGGTCTGAAGCTGCCTACCTAGGAACTGCAGAGTCCCATTGTTTAAGAGCTTAAGCTATCGTGTCCGAGTCGTTTCGCTAACCTGCCCCTCGCCAAGTCCACGGAACTACTTGGATTTCGGAGTAACACCTGATCAAAGTCGACAGCTACTTGCAATGTCTACCAAGCTCGATGTCGCGGCTGTGAGAGCCAAGTTCCCAGCTCTGGGCCAAGACCAAGTCTTCTTTGATAACGCTGGTGGAAGTCAGACTCTGGGAACTGTCATTGACTCGTACATCTCTCAACCACCCTTAGACTCGCTTGATGGGCAGCCCACTGACAACCGCCAGAATCCGGGACTACCTATCAAAGACAAACGTTCAGTTGGGAGCCTCCTACAGGGTCGGCCAGCGCTCAACTGCCCTCTACGGCGAAGGCTATCAAGCCGGGGCTGAGTACATTAACGCATCCCCTACTGAGATCGGTAATTCGCATCGGCCTCACTCAACCGGGGGGAAGGGACTCTTCTGACACTGCCTAGTCTTTGGCGCATCGACAACGCAACTCTTCAGAAACCTGTCGCACACCCTGTCCTTCGACAAGGGCGACGAGGTCGTCATCTCGGCTGTCGACCACGAGGCCAATATCGCCTCGTGGGTCGACCTCGCCGCCCGCCAGGACCTTGTTCTCAAGTGGTGGAAGCCCGACAGCCCGACCAATCCCAAACTCACCGTTGACAACCTCAAGCCCCTGCTCTCGGACAAGACTCGCCTCGTAACATGCACCCACGCGAGCAACATTCTCGGTACGATCCACGACGTCGCGGCCATCGCCTCCGCGGTTCATGACGGCACGCCAAGGGGGCTCGTCTGCGTCGACGGTGTGGCCTACGCCCCGCACCGGCCCATCGATGTAAAGGCCCTTGGAGTCGACTTTTATGCCTTCTCGTGGTACAAGGTCTACGGCCCACACACCGCCATGCTGTATGCCAGCCGCGCGGCGCAGGACGGCCACATGCGCTCGCTAGGCCACTTTTTCAACTCCTCCGAGTCTCTAGAGGGCAAACTGGGCCTCGCCGGAGGCAGCTACGAGCTGGTCTCGGCTGTGCCGAAGGTGTTGGAATACCTTGGCACGCCGCAGTCCGAGGCCTGGAAGGGCAAGATCGAGCAAGAGAAGCAGCTGCAGTCGACCCTCCTCGATTATCTCAACGGCCGTGGGGATGTCACGGTGTACGGTGAGACGGACGCCGGCACGGAGCGCCGTGTCCCGACCATCAGCTTCAGGGTCAAGGGATGGGGCACCAAGGAGCTGGTAACCGCCGTGGAGAAGGAGACCGACTTTGGATTCAGATGGGGCCACTTTTACTCGTACCGTCTGCTGCAGGATATTCTGAAACTGGACCCCGCCGAAGGCATCGTCAGGGTCAGCATGGTTCACTACAACAGCTGTAAGTAACCGCTCAACTCCCTCTGCGAAATCTTGGTATTGACCGGCTCCCAGCGGAAGAAGTCGAGAGCTTTGTCGCCGCATTGGACAAGGCCCTGTCGCAAAAGAAGCAAGCAGTTTAAAGGTATAGAATTAGGATTAAGAAGACCAACATGTCTCCAGTGCGGAGATCGTTGTCCGACTTAGTATGAACTGAACGTGAATCATGGCTTGCGTGGCTTTTGTAGGCAAAAATAACGAAAAACAAAAAGAAAGAGCATCAAAATCATGACAGGGCATGACGGCCGGGGACCACTCTTAGAGCTTGCCGTTCCTCTTCTCGACAGCTTGTCTCAATACCGAAATCACCTCAGAAGGGTCCTGTGCACCAAACACGGCGCTTCCCGCCACGATGACGTTTGCACCCGCATCGGCTGCCTCGTCGATGGTTCCGGGTCCCAGCCCGCCGTCGACCTCGATGTTCAGTTCCGGGTACTTTTCCCGCAGGGCTTGGACCTTGGGCAGCTCCGAAGCCATGAACTTTTGGCCACCGAAGCCGGGTTCGACAGTCATGATGAGCACCATCTGTGGGTGACTTGGTTAATACTGGGCGGTGAAACAGCCGGGGTTCAAGTGCAAGGCAACTCACATCGGGCCTATCAAGAGGATCCTCGCTCTCGAGGATCTCCCACAGCACGTCGACTTGAGTCGCGGGCTTGAGCGCAATGCCGGCCAGCAGCCCCTGCTCGTGGATGTAGCGGATCAGCGCGCGGGGGTTGGTCTTCTCGTCCGTCTTGTCCTCGGGCCTCTCGGCATCGGAGGAGAAGGCGGCTTCGTAGTGGAAGCAGTAGAGATCGCAGCCGGCGTTCTTGAATTCCTTGACCCATTTTTTGGGCTAAACCGAGTGAGGGGTGTCAGTAAAATGCCCGTACTGGCCTGACACAGGCCCTTCTCTCCTCCGACCCATGAGAGATTCTGGGGGTAGAACGGGCGCGGGAAGCGCTTACCTCTGCAATCATCATATGGCAGTCGAATGTGCCCTTGCCGTAGGCATCGGTGGGCTTTTCGACGTGGCCTCGAATCTTGGCGACGACGGGGGGTCCGAAGGTGATGTTGGGCACAAAGTGGCCGTCCCTGCGATGTCACAAAAATCAGCGCTGTCTTTGAGCTCAGGGTCGTCGTTCTCCGAGGGAGAAAGTCAAGCTTTCTCTGTGCCTTCAGACGACGCTCTCGACCCGAGTTCGGTCTGGCGGGGAATTTTACATGATGTCCACATGAAGCCAATCCGCTCCTTGCGAGATTGTGCGCGAGCATGCCGCACCGAAGTCGGCGAAGTCGGCGGAGAGGATCGAGGGGGCTATAATCGCCTTGGGTGCCATTTTGAAGTTGTGTATCGTGTGGGAAAGAGTGGTTTGGACAGAATCGAAGGAGACGTTTGTGCGGGTTGTGGTGCGGTTTTGTGTGTGTTCGTCAAGTTTCTGTTGAGGGCGGGAGGGTTCGCCAGAAAGCTGCGACGGAACATGCGACCCTCGGAAGCTATGGTAAGGTATGGACCCTGAACTCACCTCAGCTCTTTGGTGGGGTCGCGCCTGGGTGCTTCCCACATTCTAGAATCTAGAATCACTAATAATTGAGGGGTTGACGTCTTCAAGGTGGGGTGGCTCGACCCGCCGGGGCACGTACCGCCCGTAGGAAGAGGTCCGGAGTACATAAGGCCGCGGAGAGCCATCGGAGTTAAAGCGTCGTTCCTTAGAATAGATCCACCGTTCCCTCCCATTGGGCTGCCCACTGCCCGACAGCCGTCGGCGATGGGGCGGTGTCCTGACGTTGGGACAATGTCATGAATGGGGCTCGGGCCATTATCCGCCGGGCGGATTTTCCTCATCAGGTGCACCTGTGACCCCCACACAACCTCACCATGTCGGAAAACAGGAAAAGCATACCACGATGGTAGCCGCCAGTCTTGGGACGTCGTCATAATGCTCTGTTGAAACTACGCCTCTCGTGTGCTGTCGTCTCGTGGTGTGACTCCAAGGGCCCTGAGGTATACATCACAATCTCGGCCGAGAGATTCGGCCCAGCTGGGCTGTTGGGGGGAAAAAAAACACAGTCAACTCAGAATGACCCCTGATCCACTCTAAACTGCCTGGATAATGCTGTCCATCCATTTATACTTACACCTGCCTTGACTAATGGCCCCAGTCGCACTGGACACACGCTCAGCCGTCAAAGCTGTACTTCAACCACCCGCCCAGGGCCTTCAAGCTCTCCCATCGGATGTTTTCGTCAGCGTCTCCCATGAGCTCCATGACTCTTGTCTTCAGGCCGAGCTTCTCCAACTGGTATCTCTTCTCCGGCACCTCCTTGACCAAAGCTCCGACATCGTTGCAAGCAATGGCCAGAACCTGCTTGTCATTGTCCCATGGCTTCTTCATGATTTCAGCCAATTTGCGCGGAACCTCTCCGTTCTCGTGCTCCAGAATCTTTCGCGCATTTTCAGCCCAGAACACCTGGCTCCTGTGAGGCGGAGACCAGCGTAGGTGACCGGATTCGACCTCGGCAACGTATTCGTCGAAGGTGGTCTTTGTCTTGGTGTACTCCTCAAGCAGATCCTTCAGGCTCTGGAGGTCTTCAAGGAGATCCGGGTCCGTCAAGTGACGACCGGTCAGGTTCTCCAGCAGCGCCGGCAGTCGCGCAAGCACCGCAGTTGGGAGGAGTGACTTCTGGTTCTTGTCGAGCAGGTTGAACAGGGTTGACACAATCAACCGCGTCGTCTTTTCTTTCGGAGAGAGACGCAACAGCTGAGTGTACAACAAGACAATATCATACTCACTGCGACTGTTAGCATGCGGTCTGGTAGATATTCTGAGTAACAGAAACATACTCGTTCAAGTCATCGCCAATTTCCTCGGCCTCGAAGCTCATCTGCCAAATGACCAACAGGACATGGTACAGCAGTTGCAAGCCAACACCGCCGCCGAGCGATCCTTCAAAGCCGCCGGCCCTTGAAGGTGCGGTACCGCTCCATATACTTGCGGAAGAGCTGCCGTTGCTGCCGATGCCCGCTGCCGTCCTAAGGATATCGATCAGAGGCGCAATCGTCTCGCTTCTTTGGTTCCAAAATTGTTGTCTCGACGCATGGCCGTAAAGAAGCGACGAGTACTCCTGGACAGCGATATCCTGGAGACCAGCATCGGAGCTCTTGGCGAGGCCCGAAAGATATGTGAGCAGGACTGGGATGGCGTTGCGAGTGGCCTGGGATTCGTCGTTTGAAAGGGACATTAGTTTGGTCAGAGCGGTCGAAGTGAGCAGCGGGATCGGATCTTCTGTGCTGTTGGAGTGGGCGAGCAATGGGAGGAAGTGTTTGTAGGGATCCGAGTTCTTAAAAAGAGCCTTGGCGAGCGACGGCACACCTGGAGGATGAGATTGTCCCTGTTAGCAAGACTCGACACTTGGGATGGATGGAACGTCTTTGTTGGGCACAGCAATCTTCGAAACCGATACGAAGTTTAGGGATAGGAATTGAATCGCGGAAATGAATTGGTGTACTAGGCGGGCGGGCGACGTACTGGGCAGCAGGTCGGCGAGAAGGACAAGGATAAACTGGACAACGTTGGCTTGCTTTCCGGCAGACTCGAGCACACTGGACTTTCCCGTCTCGCCAACAAAGAGCGAGCGGTAGCCGTCGAGGTCGCCTTCTACGGTCTCCCTTCGCGCCTCGGGCTTCTTCGCCTTGTCGACGGCGCGGATGCGGGCCAGGTGGTCCTCGGTGATGGTGCCTGCTCTAACAGCGCCATCCCAGGGGATTGGCCGCTGGCGGATGTTGCTCTGCAGCGAGGCCAGGTAAGTGGGAGGATCGAGCGACATGGCGGGCAATTCGAAGGGAGTAGCGACCCTGGCGACTTCAATAGAGATGGAGCTGCGTCGCCGAGGGTGTTGGGGATGGGCGAGGTGGATGGAATCGGCGTGCTGAGGATCGCAGGTCGTCGCGGCCGGGAGCTGTCTGATGGACGTAACGCACTCAAGCCGCAGCCGCGGTGGCAGCCGCACTCCAGTCACGGCGCCAGTGCCCACACGCCACACCCAGTTTTTGGGTCACTTCCTTGTTCCAAGTTACAGAGTCAGGCTGGCCGCGCCTGATTGGCCCAAGGTCCAGTTGTCCATCAGCCACAGGTGGGAGCTTCAGATGCTCCACCAAAGCTCTGGTAAGGCCAATGGCACAGCACCGGCTTCTGCAAGCTGTTGTGCCGGTGCGGCGGTGCGCGTTGTTGAAAGGCCGCCCCTCCACCAGATGGCCCTCCGCCTTCAACCCTCGCATCTCAGCAACGATCCAGTTTGCCCCGATATCCAGCCTCCCGATTTATTTCAGGGGCAGCTGCCCTCTTTCGCAACGGACTGCACGAGTTGGGGGTCAAATTGGCAAGCTAGTGTCCCTTGACAACCGCGCAAGGCTTCTCTAGTCAGGAACTCACCGTCAATTGGCGAAGGGGCGGGGGAGGCACATCCCGCCGGCCTGGCTCAATCTGTCTTGTCAAAGACACGGAACCCACGGACGACGGCTACCAAGATCCCACCGCGATCTGAAAGTCACGGCCATTGGGGGCCAAAAGCTGTGTGCCTCTCTCTGGATTATCATGTTTCCCGTCTTCTTGCGGGACTAAGCGGTGCATGCTAGAACGGGAGCACGGCGATGCATGGCGTCCATGAGCTCATTGAGGCAGCTCACGATGCGTTTTCTACCCAACACAGAAGCCCAGTCAGTGGTCGCGCAGCTTTCCGTCAAGCGACTGAGCACAGGCCACCTTATCCCCCTCTGGAGCGAAGGGGCCAAGGAAGGAAGGAGCTACTTAACTCGGTGTAGGGGTCAGGAACGGCAAGGCGGGAAGTTGGTACGGGCTCCCCTCTGCTCTGCGCTTCGCTTCTGCGTATCGATTGTCGTCCAGTGGACGGACCGACCCCTGCAGGTAAACAGTGGAGGCCAGGCGCTCTGGAGCCCGGGCCGGACCAGTCAAAGAAGTGCTACCGACCCATTTCTGCCAGCTCACACAGGCATCTCCCCGCACTGGGACCGCTCATGGCCCTCGCTCTTCTGGTCTAAGACTCACCCCTCGGCGCCCGATCGTCAGGAACAGCAGCAGTATAGGCGCAGCAGCAGCCGTGACGGAATCGATCAATCACGCAGGAGAAAGGGCCCTGTTTGAGAGCCTTCCCTTGGCGCAAATTAGACAGTTGATCGGTGAGGCCAGATCCCTGCTGCAAGTCGCATTATTCGAGGGTGGTGTTGCGGGTGTCAGTCAGTGTGGGTGTGGTGGCAGCAACAGCAGGGAAATCGAAGAGGTTGGACTCGGGACGAAGAGAGGAGGTTGGGAATCCCGCCGAAAAAGGGCTCTCTGCCCAAACCAAGTAATACGACGCTCCAGTCCGTCCGCGCCCTCTTTCTCTTTCCCTCTCTTAAAGTCACCTTACCTGCAGGTTTCATTCTTTCCCCGATTTCTTGGTCTTTTCCCCTCTAGCACCAAACTCACGAACATTCCAATCGCCAGCTCCTTGTCGATACTGGCTCCGGGCCTGATCTTACGTCTGCACACTAACAGACTAGGTAGTACGCCGGCCAGCTCACTCATCTTCGCTCATTGCACCACCCTCTCCCTCCTCTAGACAACCATTAATACCTCACTGCTTCCCTGCAACATTCCTCTCTCCTGCACACCGTCAGGGCAGCCCTCGAGGCGACGAGACAAGACAAATTCCTCGACAACCCCCGTTGAACTGACAACAACTGGCAAGTGCGGACGGCGGTTTGCCTTTTAATCGCCCCGGCCGTTTTTTCGGCTTCTGACATTCCTGGCTCTCGACGACACGGCCCTGCGCC
This sequence comes from Colletotrichum tropicicola, assembly GCA_025962755.1. Classification (NCBI taxonomy): domain Eukaryota; kingdom Fungi; phylum Ascomycota; class Sordariomycetes; order Glomerellales; family Glomerellaceae; genus Colletotrichum; species Colletotrichum tropicicola. Next base: position 35,228 of record JAOWMA010000258.1, read on the forward strand.
TTCCGCCAGAATGAGCCGGATCACGCGTGCGGCCACGGCCCCTCTGGTCGCCGGCTTTCTTCTCTTGGTGTCCGCCCCCACTCCGATTTCCGCCCACCCTTACCCTCTGCAAAACGTCGCCAACAATCTCTTCTACGAATTGGGTGACAAATTCATGCGCCGCGACTGCGTCCAGCGCTGCGGAGCTGATTCCCAGTACTGTTGTGGCTCTGGCGAACAGTGCTACACCGTCAACAACATTGCCGGCTGCAGCACAATCAACGGCGGAGGGGGCTACGGCATTTTCACCACAACCTGGACCGAGACCAACACTTTCACCAGCACAATCACTACAAACTGGCCCGAAACGACAAAGGCTGCTGGCGGTGGTGCTGGCGGTGGCGGCGCCGCCTGTGTTCCGAAAAATGAAGGGGAGACGCCGTGCGGCAGCATCTGCTGTGCTTCCAACCAGTATTGCGCCTATTCTGGCCAGTGCGCCCAAAAAGGCTGGGACATCACGACAATCACCTCCAACGGCGTTCCCATCACGACGCAATTCTCCGCCCCCTACCGAGTCACGAGCACTAGGGCTACTGGTACATTCGCGTCGGCGGACGAGACGGCAACGGGAACTGTGGTACCCATCGCCGACGAGGGTACCGGTGGCGGCCTGAGCGGCGGCGCTATTGCCGGCATCGTCATTGGCACGCTTGCTGGTCTCGGCCTTCTCATGCTGCTCTGCTTCTGCTGCATTGCCCGCGGTCTCTGGGGTCTTATTTTTGGCGGCAAGAAGAAGGAGCGCAGCCGCGAACGTGTCGAGGTGGTGGAGGAAAGATACTCACGCCACGGCAGTCGCATGCCTTCAGCTCACTCTCATCGCCCGTCCCACGGCGGATGGTTTGGCGGCCGCCCTACATCGGCTGCCCACCGCAAGGAAGAGAAGAAGGAGGGTGCCAAGTGGTTGGGTCTGGGCGCCGCTGCTGCAACCCTGGTTGCACTATTGAACCTGAAGAAGGACAAGCCGGCTCGCAAGCCGCGGTCGACTTATACGGATTCGTACTACTCGTACACGGGGACAAGTCCCAGTGAGTCTTCATGGGATTCTCGGACTCGAACGGATCTGACCTCCTACATAGGCAGTTCTAGCTCTGGTGGAAGAACTCACCGGACCGGCCACACGCGCGGCACCCGTACCACGCGCCACTCACGGAGGTAGTACCCAGAGCTCTTCTCAAACGTTGAATTGCATATGCCTCCCCGCCTGCCTCTTTGAAAGGCTTTTGAGGTTCCGAACATGCTTTTACCGTACATAAATTGGCATTTTTATTCTTCTTCTTGTTCCTTGTCTCTCTTCAAATCGGCGTTCGGGGGTTTTACATCGTAGTCAGTCTTGGGGTTGTTGAATGGCACAACCCAGATTGGCACAGAACAACGCGGCATGAGAGATGAGATATTCTGCGTCGACGGAGGACGTGTATTTGAAGAAGAAAACCCGGAAAGATTGGGACGATCACGCACGAGAGACGAAAACGGAGGGAAATGATGAGATTTGGAGACGGCAACCAACGGGAAGGATGGACCGGATCTCTTTGGACATGGCGGTCCTCTATTTTTGAGCGTTCCGAACCTTTCCTTGGCGTGCTTTCCTACACTACCTACACACACACACACTCTGCATAGCCTGTACGATTTTGATGTTATAGACGAAATTAGTGGTGAGCCCAACGGAGGTTTTCGGGCTACCGCAATGAATGAGACGGACCTATTGTGCCCATCAATTAGACTCTTGAGCCTCAAGGTTGGCCGTGCGTCCGAAAGGAAGTTGAGATGAACGCTCGGCATCTGCGCAGATGCTTGTTTCCATGTACGAGGCGTTACGACGGGACCAAGGACGAATGCGCAAACGGGGTGTGTTTCGATGTCTTCTTGGCTCTTACCAGGCCGACTTCGCATCATTTGACCGCAACTTTGAGGTCATGCAACATCCGAACCGAAGCGGCACCTACAGCAGTTGCTCTCTTCTTCACAAGACACTGGGAACACGGCAGGGGATGAGAAGAGTTGTTGCGTGAGGTATCATTCACCATTAACGCCCGTTCCGTTTCATGCAAATAGAGACATAAAGTAAAAAGGGTTGTTCGAGTAAACCGCTCAAAAGCGAGCTGGTGCGTCTTCTTGCTTTTTGGTATAGCCCTGCGCTACACACATACACCCTTTTTTCAGGTGCTTTGCTGTGCTTGCCAATGATTGAACCCCGGCCACTCCTGTCGTAAGAACCCAGACCAGAACCCAGTAGTATTTTGATTTCAGAGACAAAAAGCCTCAAACAACACGTCGGCCACCACATAAACACGTCGATCATGTCGCGTTTACTGCTCCTCGACGACGTTGCCCTTCTCGGAGACGTACATACCGTCAAGGAACTGCAAGTTGTTAGGTATACTGTTCAAGCCAAGGGGAGTGTATTGTGAGCTTTAACGTACCTTACGGATATCCTTGTTGCGGACCTTGCAGATCTGCTGGATGTCGGCAGCAGACTGGGAGACGGCCTCAAGGGAGTTACCGAAGAGGATGAGCTCGTCCTTCTGGGCCTTGGAGATCTCGACGTCGACACCGGCGCGCATGGTCACGCGGCGGACGAGCTTCTCGCCAATGAAGTTGCTGGGAACTATGTCAGCGAGGTCAAAAATTTTGCGCAAGTCACAAAGCAGTACATACCGGATCTCAACCTCGTACAGGCCAGTCTCAGAGTTCTTCTCAACGTTGACGTTGATGGGAAAATGGGCGTAGACGTAGCGCATCTTGTACTTGAAGCCCTTGGTGACACCGATGATCAGGTTGTTGATGAGGGTGCGGACGGTGCGGAGGGTGGCAACGTTCTTTCTTGAGCCGTGGTGGATCTCAATGTTGATGGTACCCTTCTTGGGCTGGGAGAAGTTGACAGCCAAGTGGCTGAGGTCCTTCACCAGCTTGCCTGTTTCGCTGGTCAGCCAACTTTATTTCGCGGGGTTGACTTCATTGCAATGCGCTCGGCACGAGGTTCTCGCATGCAACATCGGGGTAGTGTTCAACTTACCACGGGGGCCCTCGACGGTGACGACGCGGGACTTGATGTGAACCTTGACTGTTGGAGAATCCAAGTCAGCATGCATTCGATTGCCTGCCACTACTGCTCCTTTCGAGCTCATCCACAGTCTAAAACTTTTCAACCCAAACACCCTCCTCGCATCCGCCGGTTCCCGTTTTGCCTTGATGTCGCAACTCTGCGCGCGAGCGACAGCATTGCCGACAGTTGAAAGGACCTGGGGTCGGCGGACGGAGGAGGGCATTTCGTATCCCAAATTTCAGAGTCCGACGGAGCTCGCAGGGCTTCATCGACATGATGGCCAGGGAATTTCGACGGTATGTAGAGTTTGTGTGGCTTTTGCATCTTATCGAGCGTCGTGACGACGGCGACGACGGCTTTCACGTACCATCCTGGGGGATCTCAAGGTTCTCCTGGGAGTGGATGTACTTCATCTTGACGTCGGGGGGGTTGTCGGGATTGCTGGGCGACTGGTCGTGAGGGTATTGTCGTTGGGCGTTGAGGGTCGGTTCTCTCAGAATCCAGCCCAGTCACGAAATTGATGTCGATTTTCGATGTGGGTAGGAAAAGTTTCTAGGGCTCGCTAGCACGTGAGGAGCACTCAGCATGGCTCGTGCGCCCGTTTCCCTGCATCAGCCAGGGAGGTGCTGCTTGTGGTACCTTAGGTAATACTGCCCCCAATGCTTTCCAGTCTGTCACGTGATAGATCGCCCATTTGAGCAACCCCTAGGGGTGGGTTCCCTGCTAACAGTAGAGGTCTTGCAGTCGGGGCGGGGAGCTTCAGCCACACTTCCAAAGCACTAGCCTCGCGTCTACCACAGTTCTCCTGCCTAGTCCAGTCACGTGTGACGTCTGGCCAATGGGAAGGGCCGTTCCTGACAGCTCCCAGTCCCGCCCACCTCGACCGATAGCTGGCCCGGCGCAATAGGAGCAGTGAAGGGACGTACGTCAGCCACGACACTTGAGAACACAACAGACACCGATCGCTTTTCCCGACCAACTACGACACTGCTACGCGACCAAGGCAGAAGCAATTGGGCGCACGCTTAACACCTCTACCGCATCTCACCATCGAAACGGACTAATCGCGCGGGATCCGGGCCACCCACCGAGGTCAAGATGTCGTACTTCTTCTCGACCCCCGTCGACATCGACATCGTGCTCGAGGACGCCGACGAGCGGTCCATGGTCGATGTCAAGCTCGACAAGAACCGCCGCGAGAAGGCGCCGCTCTATATGGACGGCGAGTCCGTCAAAGGCGCCGTCACCATCAGACCCAAGGACGGCAAGCGGCTAGAACACACGGGTATCAAGGTCCAATTCATTGGCACGATAGGTGAGTCGACCGTTCATCGGGCTGTGTGTATGCGCGCTTCACGGATTCTGCTAACACTGTCCCCCCAGAAATGTTCTTCGACCGCGGGAACCACTACGAATTCCTCTCCCTCGTGCAGGAGCTCGCGGCGCCGGGCGAGCTGCAGCACCCGCAGACCTTTGATTTCAACTTCAAAAACGTCGAGAAGCAGTATGAGTCTTATAACGGCATTAATGTTAAGCTCCGCTACTTCGTCCGCGTCACCGTCTCGCGACGCATGGCCGACGTCATCCGTGAGAAGGACATCTGGGTCTACTCCTACCGCATACCACCGGAGATGAACTCGTCCATCAAGATGGACGTCGGCATCGAGGACTGCCTCCACATCGAGTTCGAGTACTCCAAGAGCAAGTACCATCTCAAGGACGTCATAGTCGGCCGCATATATTTCCTGCTAGTCCGCCTCAAGATCAAGCACATGGAGTTGTCCATCATACGGAGGGAGACCACCGGCGCCGCGCCGAACCAGTACAATGAGAGCGAGACCTTGGTGCGCTTCGAGGTGAGTTGTCTCAAGTCATTCGATCGAAAGCGCGATGTTGACGATTTTTGCAGATCATGGACGGCTCCCCGTCCAGAGGGGAGACGATTCCAATCCGGCTGTTTCTCGGTGGCTTCGATTTGACCCCCACTTTCCGGGACGTCAACAAGAAGTTCTCGACCCGGTACTACCTTAGTTTGGTGCTCATCGACGAAGGCATGTATTTTCCAATCGTGATCTCGACCGAACAAGGGCTAATGAAGCACGCCAGACGCTCGGAGATATTTCAAACAATCAGAAATCATTCTCTACCGCCAAGCGCCGGACGCAGCCGGCAGCCAACCTTTGATCACGGCTGCCGCCCCCGAGAACCCCAAGCTGATGGCGCTCCCCACTCAGGCATAGAGTCGTTAATGTGGCTGGCGCCCTGTTGTAGTAGGAGTAGTGGTCATGATAGTATTTGGCGGTCGTCACGCGGTTTTAGCATATGTCACGGCGTTTGGGGTAAAGAAGCTGGGTTCTGCTGCACTGATACGAAAAATGAAATTGTTTTCCTTTCCACCATTAGAGAACCAATGTGTAATCCATGCAATTCGTGAGGTATCTGGTACTTCCCGGTGTCATCTTTGTCCGGAATCTTTTTGATTACTTGTACATGCGCTTTCTTCTCCCCGGCCAGCCCCTTTTGTTCATTCATCCATTTACAAAATGTCCATACCGTCATCCGCCTCAAATCCAAATTGATTGTTCTGGATGGCGGCGATTCTGTCCAGCTCGTCCTGGTATTGCTTGCGCAGATCCTGCAGTGTCACCACCGTGCGCTTGCCCTGGGGGTTCGTTTCCCGTGAACCCGGAAGAGGCAGCTCCTCCGAGAAGATCCACGCCTGGTTGGTGTCAACGCAGCTGAGCGCATTAATAAGCAGCAGATACTGCTTCGTCACTGGCGTGTCCAAAATATCCTCGCCGATAAGCTTGTCGCCCTCGCCGGCTAATTTCAGTTTCTGAATACGATCGAGGAGGACCGTAGCAGCACCGCGGTAGTCATTGTGCTTGATCCTCCATGAGTAGAGAATTTGGTGGTAGGGAGTGCCGCTGAGGACGTCCATCGTCGACTTGCATCTCTGTGCCAGAATTTCATCGATCGAGTCTTGAAGTCCAGGGAAGGGAAGAGACATGAGCTCGCTGTTGTGGTAAGACTCACACATCTTGTCCACTAGCTTGCGCAGAGAAGAGTGCTGCATCGCCTTGTCCTTCATGGCCAAGAGGCTTGTGTGCGCCACGTCGAAGCGTGATAGTACAGTGGCGGCGTTAAATTGACGGCTCAGCATCTCGCTTCTCACCAGAGCAGCCTCCGGGCTTGCGTGGGAATACTGGATGGCCAGGCCGGCGAACTCAATCACGTGGGAGTAAGCCTTCGTCTTCTCGAAGAGAGCCACGATATGGCAGTGATATCGAGCTGGACCTTTGTTGAGCAGGTTCCACTCAGTGTCGTCCAAGAGGCCGCTGCTGTGTCGGTCGATATCTACGTCTCTGACACCTGAAGGTTACGTTAGCATTCATTCAGTGATTTGGCTCGATGTGAAAACATACTCATGCCAATGGCCGCTTTGCGGAAGTGAATGGCAGCTGAAGCAAAGTCCTTGAGAGCGAGGAAGACGCGGCCCTGGATGTATATGGCGAATGGTGTTTGGCTGCAGAAGGGATTCAGTTCAAGAGCCAAGTCAGCTCGTTCCCTCCTAATCAGAGAGCACTGGATGAGGGTAGGTGACACCTCGATATCGCTATTCGGGGCACAGAGATCGGTGACGATATCTGTGATGCTCGCGGCGAGAGGCTCGGTCTTGGTGTCGACGAAGCCCAGGAGGTGCCCCACGTTGCCCTCCAAGGCCGTGACCGTTTGAGTATCCTCCCCGGTCTTTTTCGTGGAGTTTGGCGACCCGGAGAACGAACCGTTCCGCTCATGCTTGCTTCCCACAGGAACTGTAATTTCGGTTTTAGAAAGCCATCGAAGCAACTCTAACCTGCGAAGAGATTCGAGTAACTGGCGGAACACGGCACCGATGTCGAGTCGCTTGGAGAGCATGTCCTCCTCTTGCTCCCAGTCGAATTCCATGTGAACGAGAAGCAACAGCTGACTGAAAACAACCTTCCACTGAAGGTCAATTGTCTCCTGGACTGCCTTCACGATCAACTTCCTTCCAAAGTCAGTCAGTGGTTGCCGAGCTTTGCGGCTTCCCGAGTCTGCGCTAGCTGCGATCAAACTGGCAAGGCTGTCGTACAGGTCCATGGTCACGCCGCTGTAGTTCTGTCCGAGACTCTCAATAACTTGGGCGCAGTCTTCTTCGCTCACGGTGCGCCACAGCCCCGTAGTATCGAACATGTACTGAATCCGTTCGTAGTCTGTCCTAGGTGTTTCCTCAAAAATCTCAGGGCGTAGGGCGGCGTTGCACACCTGCAGAATACTGTCGGATATGGCGTCGAGGAAGTTAATACCTGTAGAAACGAGTGTTGCCGTCTTCTCTGATCCGTCTTCCGGCCGCGAAAGATTGTAGTACAGACGTTCTAGTGGACTGCATTCCCGAATGGCGGACACAGCGTCTGCGCAGACCACCCAGGTCATCTCTGCGTCTGCATCCAGAATCAGGGCGACTGCCTCCCCACGTTGCTTGTCCAGCTCAATAAGAAGCCGGTAGAATCTCCGCCACTGAATCTCGCTGCTGGCGCGAAACTGCTCATAATCCATGCCGCCAGCCGAGTTGCGGTCTAGAGACGCCGTTGAAGCGAGAACAGAGCAGATGGACTCCGCCAAACCTTTTTGGGCCCTAGAGCCACCATCCTTGTGAGCGCCGAGTCCTTTTTCGTAAATGGAGAGTGCTGCGTCCAACGTTGCTTTTGTGAAACGTCCGGGTGTCAAGATCAATTCCAACCACTTTTCGGTCGTATCTGTTGGGTCAGAAGGCCCAGATATTTGGGCTGTCTGATAGCCGGTGTCGATGTGTACGGAATTCCATTCGTTCTCCCACGACTCAGCAATGTTGTCTCTGTCAAGCTCGAGTTCCTGGACCCGATACGTCATGTTGTTCTTCCACAATGTCCATAACTGGATTCCACCGTCTGCGGGGTTGGACAGGACAAAGTCTGCCAGAGTCCACACGTCTGAGAGCGACGGCGAGGACGGAACAAGATGATTGTCGGGGAAAGCGTCTTCGACGTAGACCGTCTCGCCATCGTGGGCCTTAATGTTCCAGAACTTGAATTCTCCGGCGCCGATCGGCGAGTAAGTGGCGCACATCCTCTTGCCCGCTCCTTCGCCAACAAGGTGCAGCAAGTTCGCTTGTGAAGGGTCGATCTGCCACTTCCCAATTTCCTGGGGGTTTCGATCCGCGTTCAAGATGTCTCCAGTGAAGAGAATCTGGCCGGTACGCAAATTCCAGATGCGCATACGGTGGTCCAGACAGACGGTAAACAAGAAGGCAGCATCGTCCAAGCCGAGATCCGTCACCTGTATCGACGTCGCCGCGCTCGCTTCCATAGAGACGTTACGGTATCGGATGGAGTGGTTCTGCTTAAACGGAAGAAAGCTGCGGATTCCCTGCGCCCAGCCTTGCGAGTTGTAGATCGTCTCTTTCCACGGGTTACTAGAGGCTGTGATAGGTCAGCGTGTTGCTCGATTCCTGCCCAAGAGGGCCCGACTTACAGTCGTGTGCCTTATTCCGATCTAGCCTCACGAGGCCACCGTCGTGGAGTGAAATGACAACTTGGTCGGGGCTTGCGGCGACCATGCGGTGCGGGTGCTTGAAGCCGAACACCTTTGGCTGGTATGCCTTGCAGGCCTCTCCTGGGACTGCCTCAATCGACGAGCGCTTTCGGAAAAAGTCAGGCCGCAGGGTGAACGTGTAGAGGCAGTTGGACTCGTCGAGGACAAACATGGAGAGCGCATCGTGTTCCCGAGGGTCGGCGAAGGCTACACATGACGTCTGAATCGGCACGGAAAATCTGAAGTTGAGAACCAGAGGGGTATCGGACGCCTTCTCCTGCCGGCAAGTGTCTACAACGCGGAGGCTCAACACCAAACCATCCTCCAGCAATCTCCAGAGGAAGCTGCGCGGTGCGTCGTGCCATTTTCTGTGGTAGACTGACGAGGCGGGTGCCAGGTTCTTCAGCCGGAAAGCGACCTCGTCTTCGCTAACATTTTTGTCGCTATTGCCATTGGTGAGCCTGCGAATGATGCCCCTTCCATTCGACGTCAGCGAGGGGACGCGAATGTTGACGATGGACGAGGCGGAGGTAGGTTCGAGATTGAGACGAGTCTCTCGGTAGAGGTACTGAGTGTCTGCGGAATCCATCTTTTCGTGCGCCGCCCTAATGCATCAAGACCTCTAACGCCGTCGGAGAAAGAGAAGAGGCCGCAGGAGTCGCGGGTCGGGCTCGGCGCATTCAACAGTCTGCTGCTGCTGCAAAAGTTCGTCGCGATTCGAGGTGTCGGAATTTCACTTTGACATGCACCAAACGCGCTGGTGGGGCTAGCCAAAAACAGTAACCAGCTGTTTACAGTGACTTAGGACAGTGCTAATAATCGCGCACGGTGCTTTGTACATCTGACAACAAGGGATGGAGAATGTTCACCACCATTTGACGATGGTCGGTATTTTGCCTTTGGATTCAGGCAGATGTCTGCTTGAAACGATTGCTCTCGTAGCCCGTCATGTTTTCTAGCAAATGATCCCCTAAACTGCTGATCAAATGACAGCAGAATGCCACAACTCCTGAAAGAATCTGCCGTCCAACGCCTGCAAGCCATGCATGTCATCTCCTGCCCAACCAGATAACTACAAAAGCCCACTCATACACGCGTAATACCATTACCACTGTGCTCATTGTTATACACCGCATCGGCGACCGCGCTAGTCCTTCTCCAAGTCCTTCGGACTCGGGTCTCCAATGCCGTCCTCATTAATCGCAAACAAACAATCGCTCTCGGGCAAACAGGGGCTATCATAGATCTTGGCAACACGGGTCTCGCCACGACCCTTTCTCAAACTGATTCTTGTTGTACTGGCATGAGCGATGATATTGCCGCCGATAGGCTTCTTCGGGTCGGGGTTGAACATGGCACTTGGTCCGCCGTCAACCTGCGCGACGACCTGATTTGTGATGACAACAGCAATGCCAAACTCGTCGGCAAGGCGCTGCAAAGTGCGCATGAATTTAGCAAGATGAGTTTGTCTGGAGGACAGTTCACCTCGGCCCAAGAAGTCGGTTCTGTAGAGGGACGTCGCACTGTCGACGATGAGAAGCGAGAACCGCGTCTCACACATCATCGCAGAGGCCTGCTGAAGGAGCTGCAGTTGATGATCAGAGTTGTAGGCCCGCGCGTACGCGACATTGTCCAGTACCTCCTCCCCGGAGAGACCGAATCGATTGGCGACAGCAAGCAGACGGACGGGACGAAATGTACCCTCTGTATCGATATAGAGACACTTGCCCTCACCACCGCCCATGTCGAAGGGCAGCTGGCAAGTGACGGCTAAGGTATGGCAGATCTGACTCTTGCCCGTGCGGAACTCGCCAAACAGCTCGGTCACAGATCCGGTCTCAATACCACCGGCGAGAAGTGTATCCAGCTGCTTGGAGCCTGTCGTAATGGAGATCAGCTCGCTTCGGCGTTGATGCATTTCGGTGGCGGTCGTGAAGCCCATGGGCACGAGTTTGGAGGCTACATCGATTAGACTAAAGACTTCGATGACATCTTGGGCTTTTCAAACCTTCAGCAAGAATCTTGGACGCTTTTTGCTCCGAGATACCCTTGATCTGCTCGAGGACGCGGCGCGGGGTATACGCGACCGATTCCACCGTGTTGTAGCCACCGTCGACGACAAGTTGAATATCACGCTTCGTCAAACCAGCAATGCCCTTTTCAGAGTAAGAGTTAGAGAAATGTTCTGCACGGCAAGCATCAGTCAACATACCTCAAGCGCCGTCAGTGGCGTGGGCGCGCCGGGTCCAGTCATTCCGCCTTCGTCGCCATTGTGGCTCTCCTCGTATCCATCGACCTCGGCCATCGTGCTGATTTGAGGGTTCGCTATCTTGGAGTCGCTTTTTGACGCGCGCAGTGAGACTACAAGGGGTCAAGAGAAAGAATGAATCACGACGACGCTTGGGTGATATTGTTGCTGTGGGCGAGCGCGGGCTTAAGACGCGTCGGGAAGTGGCAATGGGAAAATACGCCAAATCACGTGCGTCAATTAAGAGGCCTGTCCGCCCCCGCTGGATGCCTGGGCTTAGCGTCCCGCTAACAGGTTCAGTCCGCATTTTATGCAAAGCACTGATAAATTTCGTCTACGAACGCTGTTTATTGCGCTGCAGCCGCTGTATCAAGCAAGTTATGTTTGTCAGCAGTATATTCATGTCACTGTAATGAATAGGCAAACCAGAACCCGGATTTTGTATAAATTGTTTTTATTAATTGTAGAAGATGCTAACTAAGAAGCCACATGCGGAAGAAGCAATTCCATTGCGGTGCGATGAAAGACCAAACACCAAGCCATGCGATTGAATCGTTAATGCGAGTTCAGGGAAACCCCCTTCCTATCGATCGTCGTAATTGTTGCTGTTGTACAAGAATCATGATATTGTCGTCAAGGAATGTCGTTGTTTATTGTCGTTTCGAGCAAGCCGCATTTACTCAATTTGGATGCGGCGGGTCTCGTGCTTGGGGGCCTTGGGCACGCGGATGGAGAGGATGCCGTCCTTGAAGTTGGCGGAGACGGACTCCTGCGAGATCTGGCCGGGGAAGTTGAAGACCCGACTGAACTCGCCGATGCTGCGCTCCGAGACCCAGTACTTGGCGTTGTCGGCGGGCTGCTGCTGTTGCTGTCGATGGTCCTTGGTCTTGTCAACCTCAGCAACAGTAGTAGCGGGGGTAGGCTGAGCCGTCGAATTGGTCTCGTTGTCATCCTCAACGGTGGCCTTGTGAGGACGCTTGTGCTGCTGCTGTTCCTCGCCTCCCTCGGTGATCGCGCCGCTCATCTCAGTACCCTGCTGGAGAAGGCCCGCGGGCGGGGTACCGGCGGTGTAGGTTCGCTCGACGCGGCCGCGGATATGGAGAGTGTGGGGATCGGTGAACTCGATAGAGACATCGTTCTTGTTCATGCCTGGGAGCTCGCCGTGAAGCTCGTATGCGTCCTCGACCTCGCGAACGTCGAACTTGGGCTGGAAGGTCGGGACATGGTTGCGGTGGGTACCGCGGCCGCTGCTACCGTTTTGGCCGCCCTGGCGAGAGTAGTTGTCAAAGTCCTCCAGGAGGCGGAAGAGAGGGGTGAAGGAGGCGTCGGAGGAGTTGTAGAAGTTGCGAGGGAAGAATGCCATTTTGATGGTGTGACTGTGTGGTGAAGATGTAGTGTTGAGTGGTAGAATGTTGTAAGTTGCAGGTGATTGGCGATGAGATCGCGACAGTGTAGAGTGTGTTTAGTGTTTTGTGTGAGTGGTAGCGGTTGCTTTGTCTTGCTTTGTTCTTGTTGTTCTGATGAAGAAATTTCTCCCCATTCAAGGAGGATCAAGACGGTCGATTTATACACTGGAGGCAGGCATCGATGTGCCTTCGCAAACCTTCCGGAATCATCGCTGGATGTGCAATGTCATCACCACTACGTAGGTATGAGTTGGTTCTGGAATCGGCTCGGACGCAGCGGAAGGGGCGCGAATGCTGTTGGAAGAGACTGGAAACCTGCTTCTGGCGTGGGTGTGGGTAAGTATCGCGACGGCTTCATGATGCTTCGAGCAGCTTCGGCGCACAGGCGCAGGCGCTTAGAAGCTTGTGGAAGCTTCCAGCACCTTCTGCAAAGATGCGGATTTGAACACCCAAGCATCAGCCATTAGGGTTGAGCTGCATTTGATCACCCCAACGGCACATTCGATTTCGGAGCCAGGCCAGCAAATACTTTCCTAGACGACCTTTGCCCTCCTTCTTCTTCTCATCACCATTGATCATTCCAACGTCCTCCTACCGGCGCCGGTACGATTCCAAAGAGGCCGAACAAATTCCTCGCTTAATTTTTAGAGTTTCTGCGTTTAGCGGGGGCCCCATAAGTTCCAGGCCATTCTCAGCCAACCATCCATTGGCTTTTGACGTCAAACGGGTGGTCCGTGAAGCGAATTCAGGTCTGGATTCGTCCATTCAGCTGCCATCTTCTGTCCCCAACTTTGCTCGTCCCGCCGCTCCCTAATCCGTCAGTGGCCGTTTTCTCCGTGTGGGAGGGAGCCTCCCGGCGCCTTTCGTCATGTGCGAGGAGTTTTCTGCATCTCCGACATTCAGGCGACCCGGTCAGGACGACTCGCACCTTACAAAAGCTGGAGGTTATGACCGCCAGGCAAGGCCTGACGTCGCAGCCGTGACAAGCTCTGTTCGGATAGTGCCATTATGTTCGAGTCAAGCAGTCCGCCACCATCGGGAAAATAGCCGCGTTCCTTGAATCCAGGGGTCCTGGGCGAACGTGGGGAAAACTCGCGTCGCTCAATTCCGGCAGACCCTGCTGAATGAAGCATTTTCAGCACCACTAATGGAACGAGACCAATTCCCTCCGGCGATGAAGGACTTCTCCGACCCGGCCCGCCCGCTTCAGCTGGAAACCCTTCAGATGCCCTGGTGGCAAGCCTCGCCATTCGCCCATCCCACTGTAACGGTATTTAGGTACGAGGATTCGGGCTGCGGAGCACATATAAACGAACACGGAAACGATACCAAATCCGCCCTAGATTGGCGAAGAGTTCTCAAGACGTCGCACATGTGTTGCAACAAAGCCCACCAGTCGATCAACCACGGCCATGGTGACACGGCCAGTGAAGTACACCAACTACTACCGCCGTACACCACCACCACCATGGTGAGGCGTGCCAACGTTCTCCTTGCAAATTAAGGTTCTGGCTTGCAGTTCGACTCTCTGGTCTCTGGGTTCATCCCTTCCCGGAACCCAGGGTCAAGCCACAATGTGGATGTCGCCACCTCGTAGGTGCCACACCTGATCGACGACATGTCTTGGGGCCACCGGCACAAACCCCCCATGTTTTCCAACTTTTTTTACTGAATCTCGCATCTTCAGAACAGGTTGGAACGGAGAGTGGCCGGCAGGATAGAGAAACGGACCTTGAACCGGCAAAGAATCTGCCCGTTAGACTGATCCACCCGCGCCACCCTATCTCGGTAGTTGTTCGACTCGGTCAGACATTTTCTCTTTCTTCTACTGGCCATGACTATTGTACATTTGCACTGGTAGAATTAGACAGTCAGATTAGGTACAGCAAAGACCATTATCAGATATCCAACAGTCCCGTCATAGCGCTCGCCATGGCCTGCACATGCGCTCGTCGTCATACTAACATCAGCACGCTCAACCCCCGATCAGCCGTAAGAGTAGTAGACCAAAACATGACTTTGTGACCTAGGAAATAGTTCGTCGAGACCACATCCCTCTTGCCCGACGAGCTTCTGTTTATGGCGACTCTGGAAGGTCGAATTATTGCTGGTACTGAGGCCTCATGGGCGGATATCCTGCAATCATCGCCATCCCGGGTCGCATGGCAGCTGGAACTGCGCCTGGATTTGGTGGGCTTTGCACCCGGTTAAAGAGCCCAATCAACCTTCGACCAACAGATGGCTCCAACTCCGTGCCATCCCGCGCGATCTTGACTTCCCGATTCGAGTTCCAGGGATTCCTGAGGCCCCGAGTCCGATAAAAGGGCAGCCGCGTGGTCGACAGCCATTCGAGCTTGAAAGGCTTCCCCCATGCCTTTGTCGACCCATCTACTTCCTGATTCCCACTCTTCCTGCTGCTCACGTCGCTTTGCTCTTCCTCTTCGTCTCCGCTGTCTCCGTCTTCGCGCTCTGCTTCCCAAAAGATGGTTCCCCTGGCCGAATCGTCAATGATCCTACCCTTGGGCGCATATTCCGTGGCTTCGGTGGGGATAGCCTTGGGTAAGTCGACGTCGTTCGCGGACTGTGCCTTTGGGGCAAACTCGATGGCAGCGGCCGGGTCTTCGTTGATGGGGGACGTCATTCTCGCGTAACCGAAATATTCACCAGACTTGTTCGCCGAGAAAACCAGGTACACGTTATCAACGGCCTGTTGCGCAATCAGTCATAGCCTCCAAGAACTCGTTCGTGCAACCTTGCTTACCTGAAAGGCGGTGTTAAGCGTGTCTTCGTTGTGGGATTGGGTGGCCCAGATTCCAGTCCTGACACTCAGCTCCAAGTCCTCCACGGTCAGACTCTTCAGGATGAAGAACTTGTCCTTCTGCAGTACTGCCTCCACCGGCGTAGCCGGCTTCACTTCGTCGGACTCTCCCACCGCAACTTCTGTCGCGGTCTCTGGCAAGCTTGGCTGCACGGCAGTGTCGTGAGGTGTCTGCGATCCCGATGATGCTGCCGGTCCGGTGGGAGCCGTTACCCCAGTCGCGCCCTCTACTGTGCTCTTTCGCAGCCGGCTAACCAGGCGAACCGATTGGAACTTCGAGTCGTGCAGTTTTTGTTGGGCCGTAACGCATGTCTGTTCGTCTTTGAAGTTGGCGAAAGCGCAGTTGCTTTTCGATATCAGAAACAAGGATTCGAGACCGTTTGCCTCCTTGCAGACGTGGTGAACCAAGCTCATCAAGTCAGTCTGGGGTGGTAAATTACCAACCCAGATGGCATGACCTGTATCTGGTCAATGACATTCAGCCACAAAAACCCTTGGAAATGTGTGCTTACCACTCTGTCGCGGTTTTCGCGGCGGGCCACGGACGATTCCCGACCTGCCCTCTGCATCTACACTCTGTTTAGCTTTGGGCTGACTGCGCGTAGTCGAGGACGCTGACTGACCGCTAGCCTTGTGGTTTTGAGGCATATTCACGCTGGGTTGGTCAACTCCGTTCACGGGCGGTGGGATGACTCGAGGATCGTGTGCCGCGTTCGCAGTTGGCATGTATTGCGCCGAGACCATTTGATTCGGTAGACCTTGGCCCTGTGGCGGATAGTGGCCCGACGGAGGATAATAGTATCCCTGCGCCATGTGGCTGTTCTGCGGGTGGTTCATGACCATCTGGTTCGGGTAGAAGCCCATGTTCGGGCGAGCCTGCTGTTGCGTCGGGGAGAGCTGACTGGCGTAATAATGCTGCATCTGAGGGTGTTGCGGTATGTAGTAGTGGGGGTTGCCCATAGGCATCGCTGCTTGGCCGGGGTACTGGGGGGGCATTTGAGGCATTTGGGACATCATCGACGGGGACGAGGTCGCGGGACTGAATCGTTGCTGCTGCTGGTGTTGCGCTTGACCACTAGGCGCATAAGGATTGTGTCTCATGGCGGCCTGCGGGAGCGCGCTCGCCAAGCCGTTCATGTTGAAGGTCCCGGGGCGAGCAGGTTGTTGTGCCATGTCGAGCTGGGACGAGAAGGCATGCTGCGGGGGACCGTACTGTTGCTGGTGATGCTGCGGCAGGGCGGCACCTTGAGCATCCATTCTGGATTTGTCATCAAGGAGATACGGCGAGGCACCTACAGCGTTCAGACCTTGGTGAGAGTCCACGACTGGATACTCGTTGGCGGATGGGGGTTGAACATCTCCCATTTGTAATGTGGTTGGTGTAACCTGGGGAGTCGGAGTCTATGCCGCCCACAAACTGTCTCGCCAAAGTTAGCAAGCTCACCGACAAAAACCGCAGGAAAAAAAAATCCCCACGAACGGCGCCAACGGCGCCAGACGCTGGTCCGTTTTGTAGTTTATACCTTCCGCAAAGCACTAAACCAAGCCTCCGGGTGCTAAGTCGACGGCTCTGGCTAGGGCGAGCCGGGCCAGATAATTACAGAGAGGATATGACGGGTGTGTAGTTCTGGGCGCCACAGAGAGATTGAGCTATTTGCGGAAGATGAGCGACCATCCACGTTGTGGCCAATGTGGCTAGTTTGCACAGCCTTTGTGAGAAAGGGGGGTTTTCCCTCTGGCTGCAAAGTCACGCTTCCGAGCGCCCCAGGGTATATGTGGCAGCAAACCCTGCTTTGAAGGCAGAGTGTGTGTGAAGTGTGGCTCAATGAAATTCCTAGAAGGCGATCAGCTCGACTGGGCGGCCAATACCGATGCAGAGAAGAGTCCGTAGCAGGGGGCATGCGTAGTCTTGAGTGCCGGGGTAAAGGGGGAGCTGCCGACGAGGACGGGACGAAGAAGCCAGACGCGAGGGGCCAGATTAGGGAACTCCAGGCATGCATATCGTGTGGAGAGGTACGACTTTCAAAGTGGTGCAATCGCCACTAAACGAGG
The DNA here is from genome assembly GCA_025962755.1 of Colletotrichum tropicicola. Taxonomy (NCBI): domain Eukaryota; kingdom Fungi; phylum Ascomycota; class Sordariomycetes; order Glomerellales; family Glomerellaceae; genus Colletotrichum; species Colletotrichum tropicicola. The sequence goes on from JAOWMA010000258.1 coordinate 52,429, forward strand.
GCTGTCTCTTACCTGAACTTCGGGGCTCCCAGGCAGGGGTTTTGCTCTTCTGGGCCCTTCGAACAGTGAGTGAACTCGAAGAGTGAGACTCGGACTTCGCAGAGAATGCGAGCCTGGTGCTGTGAGAGCGAACGCGAGCGAAAGGATCCAGTGATGAGATGAAGGGTTGAGAAAACGGCTGGGCGCAGACTAAACAGTCTATGCAAGCGTGGTCTGAGAGGCAATGAGGAAGAAGTAAGGGCCAGAGTAAAACTGGTGGTGAAGGCCGTGCCAATGGAACGGCAGCTAAAGTAACCGGGTGAGTGAGTGTCTGGCAGAGAGAGTCCTGGCGTGACTGTTAGACAGCTGCTGCCACAGTTGAGTGATGGAGGCGACACAAAGAGCTGCTTGCACTCCCAACATCCAATGATATTTATGGAGGAGGAAGGGCAAGAGCCATCATGAGACTAAGGCAGCGAGAAAAGACCACAAAAGACAATGCAGGGAAGACGGCAAGTTACCGGCGAGAGGGTGGCCAAAATCCAGGTTCGGGGATCTGGCAAGTGCAGATTGTGAGGAGTCGGGGAGTCCAGTCAAGCAACTGCTCACCAGAAATATTGGGGCTGTGGACAAGCGACGACAGGGCCTTCCGATGTGCCAAGACAAACGTTTCTGAGGACTTGCGGGTGGCAGATGAAGGACGTGGTGTAAGGTAGTGTAGGTAGATGGCTCAGAGCAGCCCCAGAGCTTCGGCGGCCGGGGGAGCTGTCGAGGACGAGGGGCAGCGGTAGGCGGACTCGGAGAACTGAGCAATTGGATGAGCTGGGCACGGCTCCGGGATGCAGGCGGCAACTCCTTTCGCCTCTAAGTATCCGTAGCCACGTCGCCCTAGACCACCAGGACGAGGCCGAGATGGCAGTAACGGTACCACACCGAGCTGTTGGAAAGAGGAGGAGGGCAGCAACGAGACGAGACGGGACTGGACTGTGACTGGCAAGGCAAGATGGGAACGGCCGGGCCAGACAGTGGGTTAAGTGGCGTTCAAGGAGGGGTGAGTTTAAGGCCAGCGAGGTGTAAGTACGGAAACAGACGCAGACGCGAAAACCGCACGAGCAGACAGCTTCACAGCAAGTCTGACAGGCGGAAGCCGTAGCTGACCTGGTTCAGCCCAGGTGGAACGGGGTATGGGGCAGGATCGAGAGGGGGTGATGGTAGAAGAGGCGGGTTGAGAGCTGCGGGTAAGGGGACATCCTTGAAGGTGGGAACGAACTGATGTGCATGTCCAGGTGCCCGTTCTGGAACGAGCAGCAGCAAATTGGATGAAGAAAGATGGGATTTTTTTTTCTTCGGTTCTTGGCTGCCGCTCTCAGATGTGCAAGGGACACAGATGTGGTCGGGTGGCCCTCCCACTTGACCGGGCCACGAACTAAAGTAGGCAAGGCACTTGTGGTTTGGTGTGCAGGGATGGTTGATGGACACGATGCGATGACGAGGAAGAAGTTGCGCAAGAGGGAGAGAAGACGGAGAGAAGACGGAGAGCAGAGGGCCGGGCCAGGCCAGGCCAGGCCAGGACAGCAGAGCAGCTAGCAGATGGGAAGGGAGAGAAAGAGGCAGACGGAAAGGCAGAGAGAGCAGGAGAAAGAGGCAGACAGACGGAGGCGCAAAACACACACAGAGCGAGTGGATGGTCTCGCTGGAGAGCGACCCAGACCCAGTCTTGTGGTTTGCCACTTGACCCGCAGGGCCATTTCCCACCTAAGGTATGTCAGGATCCAATTCATGTGCGAGTACATAGATGTAGACTACGGATAGTGCAGACCGAGTGCCAGCCGGTCAGCGGCAGAGGTACCTCCACGCTCCGGCTCATGGACAGAGACATGGAGTTTGCTGGCGGGCCGTCTTCACTCTCGCTCTCCTCTGTCTTGGTGGCTCTGGCTGGCTGGCTAGTCCCGCGTCCTGTCCGGCCGCCCAGCCACATCGGTCCTGGGCCTTCCCAATCAATTGAATTCGCCTCCCGGTACGTACACTCGAGGTACCCCTCCAGGTACATGACTTGTACATGACTTGTACAAGCACAGGTACAATGAGGAGGTAGCTGTGGCGGGTGTGTTCGTTCCCTGCCCGCCTCGCAATGGCAAGTCGTCCCTGCTCGCTCGCTACGTCTGCCATCGCTTGAGGGGTCGCCAAACATCAAATCCAGTCCTTCTTGCGACGAGGACGAGGCAAACAGCAGAGGCGGGCAGCTGTGCTATCAATAGACTACCACCCCCTGCAAACGTGGAAGGGAATTGTCGACCCTTCAACGGATCACCGCCTGCCCGTCATTGCTTTTGTCCAATTGGGCTCTTCGGGTGCTCCTGCATAGCTGCGACGCGGGATCTCGAGACACAATGATACGGGAAGCGAAAAAGAAAGCATCGGGCTGCAGTTGGTGGTACAAACATCTGCCCTTTCCCTCCGTGTACCCTGGCCAAGTGGCCAAGTCTCTCTTTAGGCTTTAGCTATCCGCAGCCTCGACCAGACCAGCGTTGGCCTGATGATCGGGGCTGGCCTCGCCTCGGCCTTGCCTGCCTGCCTGGGCGCCCCAAGACTCAGGAATCTGGGGGCGGCTATGCGCTTCGAAAGCCAATGAGCAATGGACAGTGTGTGTCCGTAAGGGCACGCGAGGTCTGTAGAAGCATGCGACCCTGTCACCTTTTTGACTCTCGCTAGCACCGCCAGAGGCATGTAGTCAAGTTCCATGTCTCGCCTTTTTGTGCCCTCCCGCCGCCGTCCCCTCTTCGTCACTCACGCCAATTTGGAATAAGGCCTTGCGAGCTGCCTCCTACGCTCCTTGGCGCCCCCTTTGAAGTCATGACGTGTTGGAACATGCCAATTTCGACAGCTCTGTTGTTTTTCTTCCACGCCTGAAGAGTATTGGCGGGTATTCGGCTCGGCGTGCGCAAAGGCCCTTGAACCATCGTCTCAGACGGTCCAAGGAGCGGTCCAAGTCAATTCCGCCCGGCGCCGTGGAACCAGACGTGCCATAGTAGGCCCTGTCAGGTCCAACCGCTTGTGGCGTGTGGCCGTTTGGTACACATCGAGCGATCCAGCATAATCCTTCCGATGGAAGCAGAGTCGCTCTCCGGGACGATGTCGTGCAGGCAGAGTTGGCTTGGAGGCTCATTTGGCAGCGGCCAGAAGGCCAGACCAGGCCGAAATGTCAGCCGCATGGCTGGTACCTTAGGGCGAAGGGACCTGATGTGTCGTGGTGCGGGGACACCGGTGGTCTAGACCCTTCTCCCCTTACCCATAGGCCATCTGCCACATCTGGGAGAAATCTCTGGGCGTGGGAGGCCTGTCAGATGTATACTACGGAGTAGTAGTACTGCTGGGCTTGCTGGCCCTCAGCCCACGGGTGGCCTGATCATTCCAGAGGGCAGGGAGGGTTTTCTTCCGCATCACTTCGCGACGGGCGGCAACCGGTGAGACGAGGTCGGCCGAGTGGCACATCTCCACGTCCGTCGAAGGATGATGCTGTGGATGCTGGAGGTGTTTGGGAATACTGGGCCGTTGTCGGGAGGCGGGAGGCGAGGGACAGAAGTCCATGGAACGACGTACCGCAATTGAGTAGGGGACGTACCGGGACGAGAGCAAAAGAGAGAAGAATGACGAAGTGGAGGCAGAGTGGTGGTGTCGTTGTTGTCAGAGCCATTGCCGCATGAGACTCGGACGAGGAGGAGGGAAAGGAGATGGCTGGAGGGAGGGCGCCGGTTGGTGGTGTCGGTGGTTGAGGGCGTCACTGTCACTGTTACCGTCGGGTGGGAGAGATGAAATGCGGTGCGGTGCGTTTACAGGTGGGGGCGGTGGTCCACCATCCGGCGGGCCAGTCGATTTGGCTGAATCGCGACTAGGGCCCGCGTGGCCCACATCTGCGACCCGCGCAGCCCACTGTCAGTGTCGACGGTTTCCACGGCGTCGCTCACTGTGGGAAATCGGTCTGCGCTGAGACCCCACACTGCCCCACGCTAAGAATTTCAACACGGAAGGCGCCCTAAGCCAGACGGGGGTCCTGGGCCTCCTTGGTGCCGCCTGCAATCCAGCACTGGCCGGAGCTCCAGGTGGTCTCGTCCGCCAAGCAGCCTGCCTGCCTGCCTGCCTGCCGGGACCGATAGCCTTCCGCTGCCGTACCTAAGGTACGTAAGGCACCTCAGGTGCCTAGGAAGGTAGGTAGGTAAGGTACCAAATCAACGGGGGCGGCCCCTTCTCCGCCCTGTCTTGATTGTGCCCTGTTCTGCCCTGTTGTTTCCCGGGCTGTCTCGCCCTGCCTTGCCCTCCACCGAAACCTGACAGCCTTCCAGGTTTGCCGTTCCTCGCCGGGCCTCGTTTGCAAGTGCCCTGGTCCTGTGCAGGTCGAGCTACTGGTTCACCCAGGTGGTAGGGTAGGTATCGCATCACGTACCGGCTACGTACCTGCTCTGTCCCCGTCCCCGTCCCCCGTTCCCTGTCCCCGTCACCCCGAAATCTTTGGCAACCACCAGCGACGGACCCCGGCAGCACCAATTTTTGACGACGTCCCAACATGGGATTCTCCAAACTTTTCGATTTTTTTCTTCTCGACATCCACTCCAAATGTGCCCCCCTGTCTCTGGTGCCCGCGGAAGTCCCCATCGCCTGCTGCTCAACCTTTTTTCGCGCCTCCAGGCTTGATCCCTTTCCAGCCCCGCGGTCAATTGGCGAATCTGAGGCCGCCGTGGCATTTCCGTGCCCTCCCTGTCGACTGACGAGACTCTCAACGACCATCTCGAACCGAGTGCTGGTGGCAAGCCGTCACCGTGCTGCTACTGGACCAATCCCGTTGCGCCATGGTCACCAAGATGTGCTCCCAAACACCAACCCGACGACCCTGTACCTTACCTGACAACCCTCGATCAGGACCCTTACCCGTCCAGTGTAATCGCTGGGGTCCAACGAAGGCCGCCGACTCCGGATCTTTTTCTCCGGCCCAAGTACGGCGGTTGCGCCAGTCTGAGTTGCCGCATTTTTGACAGATCCGACCAGGCAGGCACCAATCACAGCTCACCAGCCCATATTCCTCCAATGCCTCGCCGAAATCACCATAACCCATGAGGACAGGTGCGGAGGGAAAGGGAAAGGGAAAGGGAACGGGGAAAAAAAAAAAAAAGGGGGTTCCACTGCCGCGACAACAGCAAGCGGGCTGGCCAAGAGGCCGGACTCCCGTTGCACACCACTCTTGCGCCGCCGAGGACCGCGGCGTGCCGGTCGGACAATTCGCCACACTAGACCAAGGCTTCCAGGTTGACCGGCGCCGATCATTAACCCCTTGTGCGCCGGGATCTTCGTCGCAGGTGGCACGCATCCTTCAAGACTCGTCACTACCTGCATCACCATGCGACCTGTACTTTCGCATCATCATGATCTAGGGGTGAGATCATGGTCACAATCCCGCCCAAACCCTTGTCGCCCAGCCCAGGCCCCAGGGTCCTCTCCGCCTCACCAAGTCACTTCCGTCGTCGCACAACACTCCCATCACGCAAAGATCTTCCAAGCCCGCCAAGATCCATTACTCGGATGCCGGTGTTGCTGGCTGATGGACTCCGCAGCACAAAAGGCATTCCTCCGGGCAACTGTTAGATCCATTGACTTTCGTGGCCCGTCGGCGACACAGCGTTCATTGAATTCCCGAACGCAGTTTCGCTGCAATCCCAGGGCGAGACCCGTTATGACGACACGGAGGCGGTTCTGCTAGTTATTCAGCTGGCTCGACATCTTCCTTCACTGCTGGTTGGCATCCGGGGCCTTTACCTACCGAGCTAATGCAATCTAATGCGCGCCAGCGCAGGCCATATGAGAACGGCGATCGACCGAGAGTCACCACCATGCGCCGCTGCCAATGACTGACTTCTCATGCCTCCTCGGGTCAGACAACCTCACAGCGTAAAACCACCACCGAAATGTGAATTGCCCAACGGACTCCTCGGCTACTCAACCTGTGTTCGAGGTCGTTGCAAGTCTGCCGATGAACCTCGCCCCATTGACGCAAAAGAGATGACTTCGAATCTGGTTTTGATATGCGCACAGGCAGTTGGAAGGTCTCTGGTTGTGCTTCTTCGCGTCTCAACCCATATTCTGCTTAGTGCAGCAGAGTCTGCAGTCTTTGCAGTCAATTCTCAATTTCGGTCTGGACCACACACGACCGTCTCAAGATTAATCACTGACTACCGCATCAAATTGACAGCTCCGTGCTCGGTTCCATGTGCCGGAGCGTCAGTGGCGACATACCATAGTCCTCGTCTGGAATCCTACTAGGTATGCAATGTCCCCCGCTAGGTCATCCATGCGTCCGAGCCTGACACCCACGTCCTCATCGCTCGCACTACCTAATTGTCACTGATGATTTGAGACGACATCTGGAGATACGCAGCAACTACGCCATTGAACATTCGCTGATACTTTTGGGCCTTGTCGGCCGCGCTGCGAACCCTGGTATAGGCAAGCCACATGAGATGCGCCCCCAGCCACGTCTAACCACAATGCGCAATGATTCTCTGCACATCTCATGCACGCCTGACGATGATTTGCGATCGACCGGTCGATGTTTCTCTGAACACTTCGAGACTCGAGACCGGGGCATACGTAAGCCTCGGCGCTGCCATATTTCGAGAGGCGAATCCCCTGATCTGCCGAAGGCCAGCCAGCCCTCCAGACTCCTACAAAGTCACCATGCCGGCATCATCCCCGCTACCGGCGCGTGCCGGTGATGGGACGCGCCGAGCTGTTTCCGGTCTGACACTCACGCACTGATCAAGCCCATTGGGAACCAGACCTAAAAGCCGGGCGCGACTCTCGTGCATGCCGACGCCGTCGCAACAGGGGGTTCAGCTGGTCAGGCCCATCCTTACTCCTCGTCCCGTCGCCGTCGCCGGTGGCAAACAGACCACCTGTTTCAACCATTGCCGAAAGATACGGCGGCTCTGTGGCTTTGCTACTTTGGGAGGGAGTTTCGACGAAGATCATCACTCGAGACTGCAGGTTCCAGCAGGTACATGAGAACAAGCTTATGCTAGCTTGCAAACTATTTTCTGGACGTTAACTGTCAGCTGCCTCTTTCCGGGTGCCTGGAGAGGCCTGCAGTCCGCAACTCTCGGTTGCGCGGTTGTGGCAATGACGGGCACCCTGGCACACCACAAGCACATGGCGGAGCCTCTCCCGAAGTGTCTCTTCGGACGGCCACGCATCTCTTCGTTCAAGCTACCAATGGCGATCGAGCTCATGGCCCTGCTGCATGGAAGCTCCGCCATTGGTTTGCGGTCCCTGATAGCCTCATCTCATATGCGGTCCCAGCGAAGTTCGTCAGGCTATTCACCTGCCTTTTCTTGCTCCATCGATGTGTGAGCCTCCGGCGAGCCCGTCGCTGCGCGGCGAAACGTGACTTATGAGCACCGCCCGGCTGCCTGTTCGTGGGATTTTTGCATTCCGGGCCCAGAATATCTGGTCCACGGGCAAACCAATATGGCGTTGAGAACGCGGACGGTTATGGCCATTCGTCCGTGACCTGAGAGTCTCGCTTACTCGGGACCGCCCGTAATCTGACAGGAACGGCGGGCCATATCCAATGAGACCCGGAGTCCAGACTGCCGGGCTTTGCCTGCGGCTCTAGCGTTCGTGTATGCCAGGGGAGAATATGCCTTGGGCAGGAGCGCTCGCTGTCCTCGCTCATCACAGCGACCTGGTTGCCCGGAACGGACTGAACTGCGAGGCTAAGGCGTGCAGCATGCACGCGGCTCACCACCACACTTGGGGACCACCGTCGCTAACACTTCGAAGTCAACTGATGTCCAGGTTCCCAGGGAAGCGGCGGTCGATGCTGCCAACCGACCGTATTCGTACTCGTCTCTACCAGACGAAGGAACGCCGCGGGTTCGCCTGTCGACCACATGCAGTGTATAGGGGGACTCGCTGATCTGGGGTCATCGGCAGCTGTTGCTTCACGTGATGCCGTCTACTAGCGAACACCCGTCACTTGTGGAATTTTTCAGAATTTTCGGAACGTCACCTCGGATTCTCCCTTGCCTTGGCCTACATGGTGTTATCAACACATGAAACGGCAATTGCCAGGAAAGCAGCTAGATGGGTTGCGGGAGAAAAGCAGGCAGTGCAAGTAGGGATCCACCAGGAAATTTGGACATGAAAGATGCCGGGGTCAGCTGGACCAGTGCCTCGTTGAAATTGCTACATGCCTTGTAATGTACAATGCCTCCAATCGTGAGACCGCTCAGATGACCTTAATCCTTCTTCAGGGGCAGGAGAACCTCTTCGACACCGTTCTTGGTGATGATCATCATCTGTAGGTGATCACCAACCTCGATGTGTCTTTCGACAGCTCCGTCAAACGCATCTTTGACCAGGATCTCGGCCTCCTTGCGCTCCAGAGGGACACGGGGGCGCTCTTGCAACTCGTGGCCGATGCCGCTACCTGGCACGTACTGGTTCTTGAAGTTAACCTGGTTGTCGAGGAAGGGAGTAATAAGGCTGGCGGCGGCACCGCCGGCACGGCTCTGCTCTCTCTCGTAGCTGCCAACGGGATCGTAGGAGAAGACGGCACCGACACCGTCCTCGTCAAGACCGCCGAGAATGGCGTAGACGTAGTAGGGGAAGAAACGCTTCTGGTAGAGAATGGTGGAGAGGCGCTTCGCGCAGGCGGTGACGCTCATGGGTTTGCCGTGGCGGTAGCGGTAAATCTTGCAGATGGTGTCAAGGCGATCCTTGAGTGCCTCGCCGTCGGCGGCGAAGCCAACCACGGAGAGCAGGATGGTGGCATCGTCTTGTGATGAGGTCGTGCCGCCAATCTTGAAGACTTTCGGGGTGTATCTGGAGTTGATGCTGTATCCCGAAGTGCTGCGGGTGTCGCCAGCCATGATGGCGAAGTCGGCGCCGGCGATGGCCAGAGTCGAGCCGCCATTATCAGTGTACCTGTTTGCGGACGGTTAGCTTCCTGTGGCCGGTCCGGAGGCCGAAACGGGCTGGCAGGTGAAGAAACTGCTTACGGGTTGAATCGGTGCTCTCTGAACTCGCCGGCGGCGCTCTTGGGGGCATCGGAGAAAGAGTAGTTGGGCCCGTTCATAAGGGGATTTTGGCTGAACATGGCAGCCATGGTTGCGGTACTATCGTGAAAAATGGGAGCGTGGTAGTCGTTACTGTTCGTGGAGGTATCTCGTTCGTTGGACTATATCGTCGGCGTCGGTCGTTTCGTTTGGTGGGTGCGGGGTTCGGGAGGGACGTCGTTGCTGTGATGGAGATGAAGGCTGCGACGATGATGATTGAGGTCGGTCGGTCCCAGTGGTGCTGGAGCACGCGTCAAGCTGGCAGCCTTGCCAGGTGGGAGTGGCAGGGGTAGCTCGTTGTCTGATGACTAAGGCGGTGGGCGGAAGCTGAGCTGGCAGCTGGGAAGGTGCCGAAGAGGGACTAGGGGAGGTGCGTGCAGGGATGTTTGGCTTTCAGATGAACGGGAAATTTGGGGGAGGCACGGGGGAGGCCTCGACTATCGTCACTGTGCAGCTGCAGGCAACAATCGCGACTGCCCACACATTCCTACTGCGCAATGCTTCAGTGATTTACAGCATCACCAAAACACGTTGGATCGTTGGCCGGATACCCTCTTTCGGGCGTCTTCGACCCTCAGTCCCCTAGACAATGGCCCGCGACATTCGCCAGCGGGCGCTCGAGAAGATCGCGTCGCTAGCCGCTGCCAGCTCCAGAACATCGTTCGATCGCTCCGATCTTGACCGACTGTGCAAGGCCACTCAGGCTGCTGGGAAGGGAGTCAATGGCTACTCAGCGAAACAGGTTGTCACGTCTCTTGGGAGACAACCCATGGTACTAACGCCCTCGCCCTGCACGAATCCCACTGCCGTTGCTGTTGTCTTGTTCCCTGAAGCGATGCACAGCTGACAAGTGCCCCTATCCGTAGACGATTCGCGAATTCGAGGTCCTACTGTCGCTGTGCAAGGCCGCCCCGGCCATTCAAACGAGCCAGAGCGCCCAGAAGCTAGTCCACCAGCTGATTCCGTACATCCTCGAGGCGCATATCCAGGTCTACCAGCCGTCGCCCTTCTTCAGAAAGATTGAGCCCTCCCCGACCGAGGCCCTGTCCTTCCACGTCACGGCCGCGCTGCTTTCCCTCGGCTCCCATTACGACGACTTACACGAGGTGGTTTCGGACAACATATCGACCTTTCTCAATGCCTGCGAACATGTTTCGGACCGCGTTGTGCTCCCCGGTGCCGATGACGAGGAGCCGAATCTGGAGGATGCCATCAGGACCGCCACGATCGCCGTGTCGCTGTTAGGCTTCCTCGACGCGGCATCGGCGCAGGCTGACTTTTGGAGAGCGGGCGGCAGATACCACCTGATAACCCGATTCAGGGGCATCCTGTCGCCTCAGTTTCTGACCGCTGTCGAGACGGCATTCTCGACCATTCGGAACTCCCCGTCCTCGGATCGCCATGCGAGAGAGTGGAAGAGATATCTGCGCCACTACTCTGCTGCCGGGCGTCCTTTGGGCGCTATCCTACTGCAGAGAAGCTACATGTGGCTTCTCGTCGCCGGCACCTCGCTGTTGGTAACCGAAGCTTCTCTCTTGCGCGGTACTCATATCCTCGATCTGCTCATGTCAGGGGATGGAGCCTACAGGCCAGGCTCTCCACGAAGCCCCGATGCTGACTACAGGTCTCTTGAAGTCTACACCCGCATTGCTGTGGATCAAATGGACTATTTGGAGGCCACGGCAGACTACCTGCAACTCGGATCATCGTGGCAGCAACGGCTTTCTTTTGCTGTCAAGTCTGCCACACTCATCGGCTTCCTCAACTGCGCGCTCATCAACGAAGAGGTGGCTGATGTAGATGTCCTCATCGGCTGGTTGGAGGAGTCTCTTGCAGACCCTCTTCAAATGGCAGACGAGGCTTTGGCTGCGACTGTTCTAAGGTCTATCGCCTTGGTCTGCAAGATCTCCCCCAGCTATGCTGCAACTGCAAGCCGACTTCTGCCCCGATTCATCGTCCAGAGCGCACCCCATGCTCGCACCGTTGCCGTCGCGTCTAAGAGCTTAGCGTTTGTCTTGCGGCTGCTCTCCCACGACGCTGTCATCACGACTCTTTACACCCTCGGCAACGTCCTGAGTCCCGGTTCCGACAGAGCTATGACCAACGGCACGAACGGAGACCTCAGCCTGGACGGCGCCAACGCGATCTATCCCAATCGACAATCGACAGGCAGCAGTATCTCTCTCGCAATCAACAATGAGGAGGAGACCGCCATGGTCTATGGAAATGTTGTGCAAGCCATCTGCGGCATTGCAACTGCTTGCAACGACGAGAAGATCACAGCCTTAGCGCAGTCCATGTTGCTACAGAAGATCGACAAGGTCAATAGCAACGTCGACGCCCAAATCATTAGCGGCGCTGCTGCCCTTGCGCTGAAGGGTGGGCAGCTCGAGTTCCGATCGCTGTTGAAGGTGTTCTCTAGAATCTGCCATCTTGGGGTCGTCAACCACAAAGACTTTCTTCTGGTTGCTGTAAGCTACCCGTGATGGAAAATCTCCAAGTATCGATTGTTAACATCGAGCAGGTTATGAAAGCGCGTACCTACATCTCGGCAAACCTCTATAAGGACTCGCCGCTTTATGACATCTACTGGGAGCATCTGCTCGAGAGCATCATTTCCATGGGCGATATCCATCAATCGAACCACACCAAAGAGGCTGACGTACAGTTAGCCGCTCGGGAAATCGCAGAACTCCTGCATCCTCTGGCAGTCTTCATGTCAACCAATGACTTGGCGTTCAACTCCATCACAGACGACGAGTCGCATTCCATGATCAGAGACGCTTGGTTCAACATCGTTGTTCATGGGTTCACGACCCAAACCGACGTGGGTAAAAGGTACCTCAACGAGCTCAGAGTCATGGCTGTTCACTCGCCCCCTCTGGTAGCGGAACAGCGTGGAGAGCAGATAGAGAGCGATATTGAGTTGAACACGGTATTGCGTCGTGGCATGAGCAACGACAGAGAGACAATGCAAAAGAGGCACCTCGCTGAGCTGATCCCCACCAAGGGCGCGGAGATAAAGAGCCTAAGTTACCGCAAGGTGATTTTCTTGCACGCCGCCTACTTGGTCGAGAGCCTCCGCGCCGACGCCGGCGACTGCACCAAGGCCCTATCCTACTTTCTAGAGCCCAGCATGCGCAGGGGAGAAGTCAGCAGTACTATGGAGGGTATTGCTGCCGCTGTTGTCGACAAGTATCTGCGTAAGACCGTTGGCGGCACTGATGCTACTTTCTCAGCACAGTACGCGGCCACCCAGCTCGTGGCAATTTTCTGCGGCTGCTGCCACCGGATCGAGCGTGTCCAACAAGCTGCCTTTACCTGCGCAGACCGCATCATCAACCAAGTTCCTTCGGCCTTGTGTCACAGGTCTTCCTTGTTTGCCTTGCTTGAGCTACTCTCGTTGATGTGGTCAAGCTGTTTGGAGGCGGAGACGGACCTCTACGCCCCGAGGTCAAAGTTTACATCCAGCCTCGGAGATGTATCTGTCGAGCTTTCAGACGACTACAATTTCCGCCGCCACACTTTAGATATCCTCAACCGCAAGGCAAAGCAATGGGTGTCTAGCGTGATTAGCCTTGCGCCTCTTGACATCAAGGGTCTTCTTCAGACGTACCTGTCAGAGTTTGACGACGAAGGCGCATACGGTCACATATCCCTTGGCCGGTCTTTTGCCATCGAACTTGGTTCTCTCATGCCGTCTACAGACCAAAGACTTCAGTCTCTTGACCGGGTTGGAGACTGTAACATCAACACTGGTTCCGACTTTGTTGCCCAATACACGACGCGCCAGGAGTACCGATACGGCGAGACGCTGCCCGAGCGTGGCACCGAGCTAGTTAGTTTCATGCACCTGAACCGTAGAGCGTCGTTCTTTCAGTCGTCAGTCTCAACTGCCAGCGAAAGTGCTAACGCAGCTACGGCGCTGGCTCATGTCGAAGCTAGAATCAAAAGCAAAAAGACGACCGCTCTCAACGAGGTTCGCGACATCTTGCGCCGAGCTGCGGCTCTGCTCTGCCGCAGCGACCGCAATGAGTCTGCTGTCGCACACTATCTCGTTAGCATTCCATTCGCCATGTTCACAAAACAGTCCATTAAGCTTGGTGTTTCTCTGTGGCTGGGAGTTATGAATGAGAACCCGCGTCTCGAGCCAAGACTTCTCACTGAGATTGCTCAGCAATGGGAGGGTACCATTCAAAAGGGTCTTGGCCTCTTCAGCTCCTCAATGTCGTAAGTCAATGCCTGCTCATAATCATGTCATGCAACTGACGATCAACAGGCACCCAGACCCCTTCTTCCTGAAAGAGGAGTTCGCGCCTAGTGACCTCGAGGCTTTGGCCAAGCGGAAGCAGCATGTGCACAATTTGTTATCCCCGCACATGCGGTTGTTGCAGTTCTTCGGAAGTCACTTCAATGCGACTCGGTTGGGTAGTCCGGATGTTCAGAGAATCTTCCTGCATCTCCTCGATGTTACCCTGGATGCTGTGCGATCGTCGACGCCTCATCCGATGGCACGAGAATTAAGGTTTCAGATTGTGCTGTTCGGGCTCAAGGTACTACATGTCTGTACTACCATTGGTGCCATCGCGCAATGGAGGCTTAAGGAGAAGATCCTATCGGCAGCGCTCAGTTGGTTCAGGTTCGCGCCAAGATGGTCGTTCGGCAGCAACATTCTCCAGCTCAAGACGGAACTTCGTCTTCTGTCCGACATCGTGGCAGCCATGAAAAACGTCGCATTCATTGGCGCCCATGCTGTTGACAGCATCAAGTCGCTGCAGGCCAAGGAGCAACTGCTTATCCTACTCTTGGAGAGTGAGCTGACACGATTATCGGTGTGGGTGCACCCTCTCGGCGAGCCTGCAAAGTCACAGCCATCGACCACCAAGGCTTCAGTTGAGGTATGTGTTCAACAGTCCATTTGTAGATTAGTACTGACCATTGAAGGCTTCCCTCGCCCCCCTCATCAGAGTTGCTTGGGCCGAAGACCCGTCCATTGCCATTGAACTTGTCACTCGATTCCCGTATCCTCGGATTCAGCGCGAGGTGAGGTGGTTGCTGATCAACTTCCCTCAGAAGGCCATTTCTGAACCCGAGGGCCTGCCAATTCTTCTGGGTGGTTCGCTGCCGCATGATGTCAGCTTCCAGTTGAAAGTAAGTTGGGCATCCGCAACCGCTCCCTTGCCCACACTAACTGTTGTAGTACCTATTGTTCTGGTCGCCGGTGAACCCCATAACAGCTGCCACGTACTTCCTTCCCGCGTACCGGAACCATCCGTTCTTGGTCCAGTATGCCATGAGGGCGTTGGAGAGTCACTCAAGTGATGTCACCTTCTTCTATGTCCCGCAGATCGTTCAGACGCTGCGGCACGACGAACTAGGTTACGTGGAGCGTTACATTTTAGAGACGGCTCAGTTCTCGCAGTTGTTCGCTCATCAGATCATATGGAATATGAAGGCAAATGCCTACAAGGATGACGACGCGACAATTGTAAGCTTCATCAACACGAATGCATCCGTCCAAGGCTAACGATTTGACAGCCCGATGCCATCAAACCAACGCTCGACAAGGTCATGGAGAAGATGATTGCCAGCTTTTCTGACGTAGACAGGACCTTTTACGAACGCGAGTTCACCTTCTTCGACGAGGTTACCGGCATCTCGGGCAAGCTGAAGCCCTATGTCGGTAGGCCTAAGCCGGAAAAGGCGCAAAAAATTGAGGAAGAACTGCGCAAGATTAAGGTTGAGGTTGGTGTATACCTTCCGAGTAACCCCGATGGCGTAGTCATTGGTATCGACCGGAAGTCGGGCAAGCCTCTTCAGAGTCACGCCAAGGCGCCATACATGGCGACCTTCCGCATCAAGAAGGCTAAGGGCGGCCTGGAAGAAGTCAACGAGATGCTGGAGGAGGCACACCGGAAGGACGCTCAGCCGCAAGAGGCCACCATTGAGGTGTGGCAATCAGCCATCTTCAAGGTCGGCGATGACTGCAGGCAAGACGTTCTTGCCCTGCAAATGATTGCCGCTTTCCGAGGAATCTTCCACAACGTCGGGCTGGACGTGTACGTCAACCCGTACCGCGTTACGGCAACGGCTCCTGGTTGCGGTGTCATCGACGTGCTACCCAACTCCGTTTCTCGAGACATGCTTGGTCGTGAAGCCGTCAACGGCCTCTACGACTACTTCATCTCGAAGTACGGCAACGAGGACTCGCTCCGCTTCCAACAGGCACGGAGCAACTTCGTCAAGAGTATGGCCGCTTACTCCATCATCTCTTTCCTCCTGCAGTTCAAGGACAGACACAACGGAAACATCATGATCGACGACGCGGGTCATATTCTACACATTGATTTTGGCTTCTGCTTCGATATTGCGCCGGGTGGCATCAAGTTCGAGCGGGCGCCGTTCAAGCTTACGACGGAGATGCTAGCTGTCATGGGCGGCAGCCCGCACCACCAATCCTTCAAGTGGTTTGAGGAACTCTGCGTCAAGGCATTCTTAGCATCCCGGCAGCACTGTGAGAAGCTCAGCCAGATCGTGCTCCTGATGATGGAGTCCGGCCTACCGTGCTTCAAGCCCGAGAGCGTGCAGCACTTCAAGGAGCGCTTCGTGCTGGAGCGTACCGAACGCGAGGCGGCGGACTTTGTCAAAGACTTGATCCGCAGGAGCGCCAACAGTTACTCGACGGGCGTGTACGACCAGTTCCAACTTTTGACCAATGGTATTCCATACTAAATCTGGACGGGTGGAAGATTGAAGGGAGATTGAAATGACAGGGGAGAGAGAGGGAGAGATTGTTTACCTTTGTACGAGTTTCTTTCTCGTGGGTTGTTCTGCTACTACTCCCATTCGTGCACGCCGCACACGTTGCGTTTGTTTTCATGGGCGTCCTTCCGATCCTACGTTGCTGTGGTACGGTTGAGCCGCTGTCGCACCACTATCCAGCCACCCCTCGTGTCTACACGGGCAGATAATAATGCACTATTTTCCGTGGAGATTTTGTTTCATTTTCGCTTGCGCCGCTTGTCTTCCCGCCCTCCCCTCTTTCCACTCTTTTCCGGTCTCCTGATTCAGGCCTGTGACGCATGTGTCGAGAGCCACGAGCTGTAAAATACGCCCGACAAGTAGCCTCGCCGATCCCCGATCACCGAAGACCAGGAACAGCACAAGAATCCTTCTTTTTTCTTTCCGTCCCTCACAAAACTGAAATCCAAAAATGGGGTGAAAATTACCCTGACGTGACTCCTGTTGCTGGACAAGATGCAATACCCCCCCCCCAATATGCTGCCCGACCTTTTTTGGTTTGATCCTTCTCTCCTAGCCTCTTGATGTTGTTTTATTTTACACTGGGGTTGCTGCGCCTCTCCACCTTTTTAACCCGCTGTTGCCGCTACCGCCATCCGTCCATCACAGAGACATGATCTACAGATTGATTATCCGATGTAAACCGGACAGGGCCGGATACATACTTGTCCGTTAATTGTCGAGAAAGTTATGAATGCTAGTGAATAATTTTCCATTCACATGGCTATTGGGTAATGTGTGTATCGACGTTGTATGTCGCGTAATCTACGTGCACGAAGGCGCGGTCGACGATGGGTACCGACTCAAGGAAGTAGGTGAGCACCTCGCTAAGGTCATGGCTGTCCTTGAGCGGCATGTTGGCTGAGAGCACGATGTCGACCTCGACGAAGAGCTTGTCGCCCGCGTGGTAGGCCCGCAGGTTCTGGATTTGTTTGATGGAGGTGGCGAAGCGCATGGTGAGGTATAGCACTGTTTGAGTCGTGAACCGTCAGCTTCGGCCATGAAGGGGCATCATCAAGTTCGTTTGATGTTCCATGCCTTGCACGGCAATGCAGCGCCGCCGCTACCCACATGTCCGATCCCAGAACGGCAGCAGTAGACCATTGTAAGGGGAAACGCGTGAAATCAATACAAGCAAATCAGACAAAAAATTAGAGCTATGACATGGGTATGGGCTGAAAGGGTCCAAATATAGCAACTGTGGGGAGATGAAACGGTAGGGGTAGCTGTGAGAGAGCCGGGGGGGACAGGGAACAGAACAAAAAGAGAAGGAAATACGCACAGAGGTTTCTCTCGTCCGAAGTAGCCGAGAAGCCCGTCAGGTTTCGAACGTGGTGCATCGAGGTCTGGCTCCAATTGAGGATGACGACAAGGGAGAGGAGCAGACCGCCGAGAGCGTCCAGCCACCAGATTTTGGCGTAGAAGCCGACGATGGGGAAGAGGATGGAGCCGGTGTTGAAGATGACATCGGTCATGGCGTCGTCGGCCCTGCAGGAATTGTTAGCATACCCAGTTCAATGGCGCGTCGATCAGGAGGCGGGAACTTGAACGAGGTTGCGACAAAGGAGGGGGTGTAGTAATAAAACGACTCACAAAGCTCGAACACTCGAGTTCTTGATGACACGGCACCACAACCAGCACAGGCCCTTGATGACAACGGTTCCGACCATGATGGAAATGGCCGGGATGCCTCTGTTTGTATTCCCGAATGGTCAGCGATGCACAACAGCGGGGCAGGAAATGGAGAGGAGTCTCAACAGACGGAACGTACAGCTGGATAATTTCATGCTCAGTGGACATGAGGCGTTGGATGGCCTCGAGAGCGACCTGGCAGAAGGACGTGACCATGACAATGGAGAAGACCAGAACGCCAAGAGGCTCGAGACTGTCGCGAGTCAGCACGCGGCCCGGGATGGGACACGGAGGGGAGAACGAGGGCGAACGAAGGGGGGTTTGTGAGGCTCACCGGCGTCTACCCACGGGGTAGGAGTGCTGATCATTCTGGCTGGCCGCAATGAGTCTGGTGGTCGTCCACACGATGGCGGTGCTGAGAAAATCGAGCACGGCGTCGACCAAACTGGCGAGGACGGAGACAGAGGGGACGGAGAAGACGACGATGATCTTTCCCAGCAGCAGGACAGCATTGGCAATGAAATTGACCCAGATGGCCAGGGTGACGATGGGATCGCTGCTGTCGACGTCGCCGTCCTCGAGCCAGGGAATCTCGGGCTTGGGCTGGTCGGCTAAACCTTCCTCCAGATCAGTGGCCTCGTCATGGCCGTTGAGCGTGAGGAGTGGGGTCGCTTCGGTGGGCCGGAAAATGTCCTTGGGCGTGCGTTTTACCTTTTGCTGGATGCTGTTTGCCGAACTGCTGTGCTCCGTGGTGCTGTTTTGGGCCGAAGGGGTGCTGGTGCTGCCGTAGGCGAGACCGCGCGACGGCGGCGAGGTGGGAGTCGGTGACTCTTCGGTGATGGTTTGGGGCACGTCAACGGGGCGAAAGGCCGAGGCGTCCAAGGCTTGGTGATACTCGTTGAGCAGGTCGTGGGGCACGGAGGAGTCCAGGAGCTGGTCGATGTAGAGGTACATGCGGATGAGGTCATTGTTCCTCTCGTAGTATTCGCGGCTTGAAGAAAAAGAGAAGGGGCAACTCGGTCAGCTCCGGCTCCGTCTTGTGTGTCTGTCGCGCCAGGAATAGGTGAAGAGCAGCCGAGTCGGGGGCGGCGCATTGCCTTCGCAGCGTGCGCTGGGCGGCCGCATCGTCATGGCACACACAGAGACTCACATTGGCTTTGACATGGCCTGAAGCTCGGCCTCGGTCTTCCAGTAGCGCTCCCATTGATAGCGCGGGTTGCTGTTTCCGATGAGGCGCATACTCCTCATCTGAGGCCCAAAGATGATCTCGCTCAGCCGGCGTTCCTCGGCGGCGGAGCGGCGATGGTCGTCGTCCGAGTCCCTGTGCAGGAAGCCCAGCAGGCTCGTGGTCTCGTGGTCGTCCTCGTCGTGGCCCAGCTGGTGGTAGGCCGGGCTCTTGAGCGACTCTCGCAGGGTGGCATTGGAGCGGTTTCTGATGAGGGTGACCAAGGCGCCGCTGCCTCTCGTGGCGAGGGGATACGGATCGTGGTCGGGGTTGAGGACTGAGGGCCGCTTGAAGGAGCCGACTCGAGGGCTGCTCGAGCCATGAGGCTGCTGGGGGGAGCTCATGGCGGCGGCGGCAGCAACTGGGTAAGAGTGACGAATTCGGAGGGGGGGAGACTGGGGCAGATTGGTGAGTGGATAAGAGGGCGAGAAGAGAGAAGGAGGAAGAGAGAAGAGGAGGGAAAAGAGAAATTCTAGCCGGCGCGACGCGAGGGAGACAGCCAAGATAATAGATGAGATTGATAATCTCGTCGGGAGGCGCGCCGCGATGGTTGAGGTGGACCCGGAGGGTCTGAGGAGGAGACGACACTGATGTACAGCCGCTGCGACGGACGGGGGCTCAGGGCCCAGGAGACAGGGTAGGTAAGGTAGGTAGTGGAGGTCTTAGTGCCGTGGGGGCCTTGCCTTCCCGTTCTTGCCTTCCCTACCTACCTAACCTAGGTACTTACCTTAGGTAGGTAGGTACGACCAATGTTGTATCGGGAGGTGGGAAGGTGGCTACTGATGTTAGCCAAGGTTTCCCTCCCAACCTAAGGTAAGTTCCAGTTGCAGTTGCAGTTGCAGCTCCAGCTCCAGTTCCAGTTCCCGTTCCAGCTGAGGCTCCAGAAGGCCCCCATTCGAGACCCCCAACTGCCCGGGGCCCTCGCCTCGCGCCAAGTTGCCTTTCCAGCCGGTGTCGGCCCCTCCGCACTGTCCACCGACGAGCCTGTGTGTCCTCCATCTAGGTCGTCTCTGCCCGCCTCTCGAGGCTCTCGAAGAGGCCTGCTAGCAACCTGAGGCGGCCGTCGGCCGACTGGGCGTG
Source organism: Colletotrichum tropicicola (assembly GCA_025962755.1). NCBI lineage: Eukaryota > Fungi > Ascomycota > Sordariomycetes > Glomerellales > Glomerellaceae > Colletotrichum > Colletotrichum tropicicola. Next base: position 72,250 of record JAOWMA010000258.1, read on the forward strand.
CCAAAGTGCCCGTGTATCCGCGTGCTGCCCTCCGAGGGCTTCACTTGGGCCGTTCAGACCGGGTTGGACCTTTGAGCCACCGGTTTTATGACTTCACCGCATAACCCTCCACCGCTGCCCACACGTTCTTGGCCCTCAGACGGCCCCTCCTCTCGGCTGGAATTGACCTGGGTCGCGAGAACGGTCCCCGAGGGGGTCGTTGCCTGACTTACCGCCAGGGGCGTGCCGCGTGTTGGCAACCCCTTCACCGCACACTGACTAAGTTGTCCGAGATGCAAAGCACAGAGGTGGGCAGAAGTGGCCAAACCGGAAGCTCGACTCGAGCCAAGATCGGATCAAACAGCAACTGTTTGCTTCCGCTCCTCTTTTCTCTCGGTTGGCCTCTCGTGAGACTTTGAGCAGGGCGCAGCACGTGGGTTAAAATCCACGGGAACCCGGACGCGAAGTGTCGTGACCAAAAAAAAAAAAAAAAAAGGTCCACCGAATTAACTAGGCGCATAGCATAACCAAGTGCCGGCATGGTATGTGGTTCCAGTACTGACCTCCACTGGCTAAGGTATCTACTGCTGATACACAACTAAAGACAGCCTGGGCACTGCTTGAGGTAAGGTACCTAAGGTAGGTAGGTACGTTTGATCAGGTATAGGTAAATCACACAACTACAACCCGGAACTCTCTGCAACGGCTCACTTGGCCCAGGCCTCGGCCGGCCAGGTCTGCGTCCGCGACCGCGACCGACATTCCCCTTCAAGCTGTGTAGAGTTCTTTATTCTGTGGCCCCCCTGCCGCGAACCTGCAGAACACAGCAGAGCCGCATCTATTTGTGCAGGTTTTGGCGAATTCGTCATCTGCCTGCCCCCCCCTCAATCGGCTCCGGCTCCCACAACTGCACGGGTGGCCCGTCTCGCCATTGGTTGCTGCTCTATGCATCTGCGAGGCGGAATTGCGAGCCGATCAAGCCCGAACCCTTTCCTTCCCCACCCTCCTTTTCCTTTTCTTCGCTTTCCTCTCATCTCATCGGTAAACTGACTTGCACTCTGGCTAAGGTAGGCATTGGCTGGCAGCTCTTGGGCGTTACTCCGAGGTAAAGGTGCCTTGGGTACCTTAATCTAACTGAGGTAGGTACCCAAGTTAATATGAGAAGTACAGCCGGATGGACGCTCGGCGTGGCCTCTGTACACTACGATTCTCACTGTTTAGTTCCTCCTTTGCAGCAGCGCCTTCTGGACCGTCGGTTGGCGGTGCTTGCCAAGTCGCCTTACACGCCCGGCTGGGCTGCATCAAGGGCTCGAAACACCCTTCCTCGTGGCAGATCGGGAACATACGAGGTGGTTGAGACTGGTTCCATCATGGGAGAGGTTGAGTTTGGCATTATCCTCGGCACCTCTACTCAGTCTTGCACGAGCTGGCTGCGCCCGACGCGAAACTGCACACAGTCTCTGCGCCGTTGGGCATCGAGTATGGGTTTCCGATACTGGGGGCCTAATAGTACTAAAACCGAGTCTCTTGAACTGCTGTTTCTTGGACTTGGTCAAGCGCTTGGACCTGTTGGCTAGGCTGAAGTCGCGGAGCCTCAGCTCCTTCCTATTGCCATGCAGCCTAGGAGCTCTCCAGTGTTTCTTTTTCTCCTTCCCTGTATCTTCGAGACCGGTTGGATTATGAAAAGGCGCATCAAAGCCGTACGCCAGGATTTCAGTGTCCTGCGGTTGCATTTCCACCATGACATCTATGGCAAGTACCCAAAGCACAAGTTTCGTTACCTGGCTCGAGGGGTCGTCGACAAATTTGGGAGCTTGTCGTTCAATGTTGCCACGCCAGCACCGCAGTTGTCCCTTCACCGCTGCTTCTGCTGCTTCTTGGCAACGATGTCCTGGGCCAGTTGAGCCGTTGCACGAGGAAGCAGCTGGTGCTCGACGGCATGCATGCGATTCTCGAGGTCTTCCAGACTCTCCCCGGCCCGGCATTCCACCTCTTCCACCAGAAGGGGCCTGGCAATCATGAGCATCTAACTTTTCAAAATGATTGACAAGTGGGGGAGACTCACCGGCCTCTGTCGACTTCTGCTATGACGTAGTGCACCATGATGCCTGTCCGGTTGTTTTCCAACTTGCCGGCCTGAAAGTCTGCGTACGCTCGGTCGATGCTGGGCGGTGGTCAATCTCATGGAAATGACATTAGAAAAAAAGACGGAATCTTACGCATGTGCGCCGTCGTAGCGGCCTAGATGGCAGTCATCAGTAAGAAGCTCATCTCACTTGAAACAACACGAGGCGAGTGACGGCAGGGGCATAACGGAACATACCGGGCAGGGCCGGGTGTAAGTTGATGACAGGAACCTCAGCCGCGTCGAGAGGCTGCAGAAACTGGGGAGACAGAATCCACATAAAACCGGCGAGCACGACTAGATCGGGCTTCTCCATGAGGATGAGCTCAGCCAAGGCGGCGTCGTAGCGGGCGCGGCCCTCCTGCAGTTTGGCCTCGTCCTTTTCGCCCTTTTGCGTGAAGCCTCCTGTCACGGCGTTGAAGTACTCGGTGGGAATGCCAGCGTTCTCGGCGCGCTTGGTGAACGGTCAAGAAGAGTGTCGACAGCATGCGGGAGGGCGGTATTTGCTCACCTTCACAGCGAATGCTGTCTTCCTGTTGACAATGACCTTGACAATTTTGCTGTCGGGGATCTTGGCATCGATGAGGGCTTGGAGATTTGTGCCGCTGCCGGAGCAGAGCACAACAATGCGGCATTCAGCCATGGCACGAGGATAAGACAGAGACGAGGTCGTGGAGGGGCACGGCGATGGGGAAAGACCGCTGAGGAAGGCTTCCTCTGAGTCTCGCATGTATCGCAGGGAAAAACTCTGGCCCGAGACCAAACACGACGGTGCCTCACCAAGAAGAATAAGGTAATTTAGAGGGTGTGAAAATTGGTGTCCGGCTGTCTAGGATTCTATCGCAGGCCTGTGCTCGCCAGGACTTCCTTATAGGGCCTGGACCCACTTCTCAGGCCGGCTGTCACCGTCCGGTCACAGCGAGTCCCAGCCGTAGTAGTGGGTCGACCCCGAAGATAGCCCGGTACCCAAGGTATCCGTACCTGACCTGAAGTACTGGTAACGCCCAACGAACGCCCCGTCCTCCGGCTCCGCGGTTGTGTACGGCCGGCATACACACAGAGAAACGCCCAGCAAAAAGGCAGCGATACCACGGGGGGCGGCGATTTGGGTTTGGCGAGGGGTCAAAGTGAGACAACAGCCAGCGCACCACACACGGACTGTCTAGCTTCGGGCTTCGGGGCTTCGGGCTTCCCAGCTACTCGGGTCTTGGATCTCGGGTGGTTGTGTAATGTTGCGCCGCGTTCCTGTGACCCGTCGCACAAGTCCAGAGCGTTCAGAGGCGGGACAAGAGAAATCCATCTTCGGCCTGGAGGGGTCAGTGAAGCGGGGGTGGGCCGTAATTGGCTGAGAGGCCCGCCAGTGAGGCTGGAGCGGCCGGGGCGCTTCGAGCCGCCGTGTCTTCCGGCCCGAGCACGACGGAGCCCATCGGCTGGATTGCCGGCGGCATCCTGCCGGAGGTGCTTCCGCTCCGCTGCTCCCGTCCCGTCTGCAGCCACTGGGCACAACAGGTTCAACAGCTGGGACGGGCAGAAGGATGAGAACATCGACTCCGATGTTCACCCAGACACGACAGGAGTGGTGAGGTTCGTCCATTGGAGGGCTTACGTTGTCGCGTGGTGTTCGCATCTGCCGTCGGGCGATTGGGAGCCGCATCAACGCGAGAGTGCAAAACGCGAGGACGGTCCCGGGTGCGTGAGAAAACAGTCGGGAAACCGTCCGTCCGGAACGAGGGATACGCAAACCAACTGGGTAGCGATTTACCTATCTCAAGGCCCCTTACGGAAAGAAAGAGAATGGGAGAGGGAGGGGGAAAAAGTCGATGGGGCCGCCCCATTTGAGGCCCATCACACTAAACGGACGGGGCCGAGCTGCCCAAAATTCCTACATACACAGGCATTGGGCCCAGCCCAAGTCCATCCATCTGGGTGCCGTACCAAGAGCTCCGGATTGTTCGAGAGGAATCAGTGTTCCCACTCGTGCCCATTTAGGCCTAATATGCTGACACGAGCTGAGGCCCGAGACCTCGTACGTGAAGAGAAACAGATGGAGACACTCGGATGGAACAGGGGACCAATTCGACCTCCGCCGAGGTAGGTGGTCGTTTTCCTGCGGAGATTGTCCAGAGCGTCTCTGCCTCTGACATCGTCCTATTCAGCTGGTGATGTGTAATGTTCGACCAAGTCCACGATTCGCCCATCGTCTCAACCAAGCCTTCAGCAGCTGTTTGGCTGCTCGCGATGGCCCCCCGGTTTCTCAGGCAGAGACTCGCGCACACAACGCGCCAAGTTCCCATTGCATCCATCGCCAGGGTTTTCTGCCCACCCACAAAGCCGTCGACCAACCATCCGCGCACCATCGTCAGATCTGTGATCTCCGACCCCTGCCACCAGAAGCGCACGAGGGCGCCAAAGTACGCCGCGAGAGGCCCGAACCCCTCCACGCCTTAGGCTAGTGTACCGCGAACACCAACGAAACGCCGTTTGACCGACCATTGGGGGGGCTGCTTGTGCAGGGGAGGCTCTGGGCTCTCTCTCCTGAACGGGTGACGGGGGTGGTCGACGCTGGGGCGGCAAGCCAGCCACTAGACCATATTTAGGACGCCGCAGCGGTCACTAAAGACTCACTAAGTATCTCAAAAACTTAGTAGTTTACTATCTATTTAAATATCTTTATAAATAACTACTAAAGTTAAATAATATAGTATACTATAAAACTTATAAATAATTTTTATAGTTTATTAAAAAGTATAAAAATAAAACTTTTAATTATTTTTTAAATAGACTAAACTAAGTCTATTTTATATATATAATTATAGTTTATTTTATTGACTATTTAATT